>CM075868.1:2908114-3128114 GCA_038021265.1 Cyprinella venusta
TCGATCTTCTTGAAACTCTGGATTCTGACAGAGGGCCACGAGACTTCGACCAGCGCGCAAAAATGGAGGCTCTAGACCCTTCCAGAGCCGAGATATCAGATGTCAAAGTTTTGACCTGAAAAAAAAAACATAAGGGGTAACACTGTCGTTTTTGGCCGAAATTTTGACCCCTCCGATCTTCTTGAAACTCTGGATTCTGACAGAGGGCCACGAGACTTCGACCAGCACGCAAAAATGGAGGCTCTAGACCCTTCCAGAGCCGAGATATCGGATGTCAAAGTTTTGACCCGAAAAAAAACATAAGGGGTAACACTGTCGTTTTTGGCCGAAATTTTGACCCCCTCCGATCTTCTTGAAACTCTGGATTCTGACAGAGGGCCACAAAACTTCGACCAGCGCGCAAAAATTGAGGCTCTAGACCCTTCCAGAGCCGAGATATCGGATGTCAAAGTTTTGACCCGAAAAAAAAAAACATAAGGGTAACACTGTTGTTTTTGGCCGAAATTTTGACCCCCTCCGATCTTCTTGAAACTCTGGATTCTGACAGAGGGCCACGAGACTTCGACCAGCGCGCAAAAATGGAGGCTCTAGACCCTTCCAGAGCCGAGATATCGGATGTCAAAGTTTTGACCTGAAAAAAAAAAACATAAGGGGTAACACTGTCGTTTTTGGCCGAAATTTTGACCCCCTCCGATCTTCTTGAAACTCTGGATTCTGACAGAGGGCCACGAGACTTCGATCAGCGCGCAAAAATGGAGGCTCTAGACCCTTCCAGAGCCGAGATATCGGATGTCAAAGTTTTGACCTGAAAAAAAAACATAAGGGGTAACACTGTCGTTTTTGGCCGAAATTTTGACCCCCTCCGATCTTCTTGAAACTCTGGATTCTGACAGAGGGCCACGAGACTTCGACCAGCGCGCAAAAATGGAGGCTCTAGACCCTTCCAGAGCCGAGATATCGGATGTCAAAGTTTTGACCTGAAAAAAAAACATAAGGGGTAACACTGTCGTTTTTGGCCGAAATTTTGACCCCCTCCGATCTTCTTGAAACTCTGGATTCTGACAGAGGGCCACGAGACTTCGACCAGCGCGCAAAAATGGAGGCTCTAGACCCTTCCAGAGCCGAGATATCGGATGTCAAAGTTTTGACCTGAAAAAAAAACATAAGGGGTAACACTGTCGTTTTTGGCCGAAATTTTGACCCCTCCGATCTTCTTGAAACTCTGGATTCTGACAGAGGGCCACGAGACTTCGACCAGCGCGCAAAAATGGAGGCTCTAGACCCTTCCAGAGCCGAGATATCGGATGTCAAAGTTTTGACCTGAAAAAAAAACATAAGGGGTAACACTGTCGTTTTTGCCGAAATTTTGACCCCCTCCGATCTTCTTGAAACTCTGGATTCTGACAGAGGGCCACGAGACTTCGATCAGCGCGCAAAAATGGAGGCTCTAGACCCTTCTAGAGCCGAGATATCGGATGTCAAAGTTTTGACCCGAAAAAAAAAACATAAGGGGTAACACTGTCGTTTTTGGCCGAAATTTTGACCCCCTCCGATCTTCTTGAAACTCTGGATTCTGACAGAGGGCCACGAGACTTCGACCAGCACGCAAAAATGGAGGCTCTAGACCCTTCCAGAGCCGAGATATCGGATGTCAAAGTTTTGACCCGAAAAAAAAACATAAGGGTAACACTGTCGTTTTTGGCCGAAATTTTGACCCCCTCCGATCTTCTTGAAACTCTGGATTCTGACAGAGGGCCACGAGACTTCGACCAGCGCGCAAAAAATGGAGGCTCTAGACCCTTCCAGAGCCGAGATATCAGATGTCAAAGTTTTGACCTGAAAAAAAAACATAAGGGGTAACACTGTCGTTTTTGGCCGAAATTTTGACCCCCTCCGATCTTCTTGAAACTCTGGATTCTGACAGAGGGCCACGAGACTTCGACCAGCACGCAAAAAATGGAGGCTCTAGACCCTTCCAGAGCCGAGATATCGGATGTCAAAGTTTTGACCCGAAAAAAAAACATAAGGGGTAACACTGTCGTTTTTGGCCGAAATTTTGACCCCCTCCGATCTTCTTGAAACTCTGGATTCTGACAGAGGGCCACGAGACTTCGACCAGCGCGCAAAAATGGAGGCTCTAGACCCTTCCAGAGCCGAGATATCGGATGTCAAAGTTTTGACCTGAAAAAAAACATAAGGGTAACACTTGTCGTTTTTGGCCGAAATTTTGACCCCCTCCGATCTTCTTGAAACTCTGGATTCTGACAGAGGGCCACGAGACTTCGACCAGCGCGCAAAAATGGAGGCTCTAGACCCTTCCAGAGCCGAGATATCGGATGTCAAAGTTTTGACATGAAAAAAAAACATAAGGGGTAACACTGTCGTTTTTGGCCGAAATTTTGACCCCCTCCGATCTTCTTGAAACTCTGGATTCTGACAGAGGGCCACGAGACTTCGACCAGCGCGCAAAAATGGAGGCTCTAGACCCTTCCAGAGCCGAGATATCGGATGTCAAAGTTTTGACCTGAAAAAAAAACATAAGGGGTAACACTGTCGTTTTTGGCCTGAAATTTTGACCCCCTCCGATCTTCTTGAAACTCTGGATTCTGACAGAGGGCCACGAGACTTCGACCAGCGCGCAAAAATGGAGGCTCTAGACCCTTCCAGAGCCAAGATATCGGATGTCAAAGTTTTGACCTGAAAAAAAAACATAAGGGGTAACACTGTCGTTTTTGGCCGAAATTTTGACCCCCTCCGATCTTCTTGAAACTCTGGATTCTGAGCAGAGGGCCACGAGACTTCGACCAGCGCGCAAAAATGGAGGCTCTAGACCCTTCCAGAGCCGAGATATCGAATGTCAAAGTTTTGACCTGAAAAAAAAACATAAGGGGTAACACTGTCGTTTTTGGCCGAAATTTTGACCCCCTCCGATCTTCTTGAAACTCTGGATTCTGACAGAGGGCCACGAGACTTCAACCAGCGCGCAAAAATGGAGGCTCTAGACCCTTCCAGAGCCGAGATATCGGATGTCAAAGTTTTGACCTGAAAAAAAAACATAAGGGGTAACACTGTCGTTTTGGCCGAAATTTTGACCCCCTCCGATCTTCTTGAAACTCTGGATTCTGACAGAGGGCCACGAGACTTCGACCAGCACGCAAAAATGGAGGCTCTAGACCCTTCCAGAGCCGAGATATCGGATGTCAAAGTTTTGACCGAAAAAAAAAACATAAGGGGTAACACTGTCGTTTTTGGCCGAAATTTTGACCCCCTCCGATCTTCTTGAAACTCTGGATTCTGACAGAGGGCCACAAACTTCGACCAGCGCGCAAAAATGGAGGCTCTAGACCCTTCCAGAGCCGAGATATCGGATGTCAAAGTTTTGACCTGAAAAAAAAAACATAAGGGGTAACACTGTCGTTTTTGGCCGAATTTTGACCCCCTCCGATCTTCTTGAAACTCTGGATTCTGACAGAGGGCCACGAGGACTTCGACCAGCGCGCAAAAATGGAGGCTCTAGACCCTTCCAGAGCCGAGATATCGGATGTCAAAGTTTTGACCTGAAAAAAAAAACATAAGGGGTAACACTGTCGTTTTTGGCCGAAATTTTGACCCCCTCCGATCTTCTTGAAACTCTGGATTCTGACAGAGGGCCACGAGACTTCGACCAGCGCGCAAAAATGGAGGCTCTAGACCCTTCCAGAGCCGAGATATCGGATGTCAAAGTTTTGACCTGAAAAAAAAAACATAAGGGGTAACACTGTCGTTTTTGGCCGAAATTTTGACCCCCTCCGATCTTCTTGAAACTCTGGATTCTGACAGAGGGCCACGAGACTTCGACCAGCGCGCAAAATGGAGGCTCTAGACCCTTCCAGAGCCGAGATATCGGATGTCAAAGTTTTGACCTGAAAAAAAAAACATAAGGGGTTAACACTGTCGTTTTTGGCCGAAATTTTGACCCCCTCCGATCTTCTTGAAACTCTGGATTCTGACAGAGGGCCACGAGACTTCGACCAGCGCGCAAAAATGGAGGCTCTAGACCCTTCCAGAGCCGAGATATCGGATGTCAAAGTTTTGACCTGAAAAAAAAACATAAGGGTAACACTGTCGTTTTGGCCGAAATTTTGACCCCCTCCGATCTTCTTGAAACTCTGGATTCTGACAGAGGGCCACGAGACTTCGACCAGCGCGCAAAAATGGAGGCTCTAGACCCTTCCAGAGCCGAGATATCGGATGTCAAAGTTTTGACCTGAAAAAAAACATAAGGGGTAACACTGTCGTTTTTGGCCGAAATTTTGACCCCCTCCGATCTTCTTGAAACTCTGGATTCTGACAGAGGGCCACGAGACTTCGATCAGCGCGCAAAAATGGAGGCTCTAGACCCTTCTAGAGCCGAGATATCGGATGTCAAAGTTTTGACCCGAAAAAAAAAACATAAGGGGTAACACTGTCGTTTTTGGCCGAAATTTTGACCCCCTCCGATCTTCTTGAAACTCTGGATTCTGACAGAGGGCCACGAGACTTCGACCAGCACGCAAAAATGGAGGCTCTAGACCCTTCCAGAGCCGAGATATCGGATGTCAAAGTTTTGACCCGAAAAAAAAACATAAGGGGTAACACTGTCGTTTTTGGCCGAAATTTTGACCCCCTCCGATCTTCTTGAAACTCTGGATTCTGACAGAGGGCCACGAGACTTCGACCAGCGCGCAAAAATGGAGGCTCTAGACCCTTCCAGAGCCGAGATATCAGATGTCAAAGTTTTGACCTGAAAAAAAAACATAAGGGGTAACACTGTCGTTTTTGGCCGAAATTTTGACCCCCTCCGATCTTCTTGAAACTCTGGATTCTGACAGAGGGCCACGAGACTTCGACCAGCACGCAAAAATGGAGGCTCTAGACCCTTCCAGAGCCGAGATATCGGATGTCAAAGTTTTGACCCGAAAAAAAAACATAAGGGGTAACACTGTCGTTTTTGGCCGAAATTTTGACCCCCTCCGATCTTCTTGAAACTCTGGATTCTGACAGAGGGCCACGAGACTTCGACCAGCGCGCAAAAATGGAGGCTCTAGACCCTTCCAGAGCGAGATATCGGATGTCAAAGTTTTGACCTGAAAAAAAACATAAGGGGTAACACTGTCGTTTTTGGCCGAAATTTTGACCCCCTCCGATCTTCTTGAAACTCTGGATTCTGACAGAGGGCCACGAGACTTCGACCAGCGCGCAAAAATGGAGGCTCTAGACCCTTCCAGAGCCGAGATATCGGATGTCAAAGTTTTGACCTGAAAAAAAAACATAAGGGGTAACACTGTCGTTTTTGGCCGAAATTTTGACCCCCTCCGATCTTCTTGAAACTCTAGGATTCTGACAGAGGGCCACGAGACTTCGACCAGCGCGCAAAAATGGAGGCTCTAGACCCTTCCAGAGCCGAGATATTCGGATGTCAAAGTTTTGACCTGAAAAAAAAACATAAGGGGTAACACTGTCGTTTTTGCCGAAATTTTGACCCCCTCCGATCTTCTTGAAACTCTGGATTCTGACAGAGGGCCACGAGACTTCGACCAGCACGCAAAAATGGAGGCTCTAGACCCTTCCAGAGCCGAGATATCAGATGTCAAAGTTTTTACCTGAAAAAAAAAACATAAGGGGTAACACTGTCGTTTTTGGCTGAAATTTTGACCCCCTCCGATCTTCTTGAAACTCTGGATTCTGACAGAGGGCCACGAGACTTCGACCAGCACGCAAAAATGGAGGCTCTAGACCCTTCCAGAGCCGAGATATCGGATGTCAAAGTTTTGACCTGAAAAAAAAACATAAGGGGTAACACTGTCGTTTTTGGCCGAAATTTTGACCCCTCCGATCTTCTTGAAACTCTGGATTCTGACAGAGGGCCACGAGATTTCGACCAGCGCGCAAAAATGGAGGCTCTAGACCCTTCCAGAGCCGAGATATCGGATGTCAAAGTTTTGACCTGAAAAAAAAAACATAAGGGGTAACACTGTCGTTTTTGGCCGAAATTTTGACCCCCTCCGATCTTCTTGAAACTCTGGATTCTGACAGAGGGCCACGAGACTTCGACCAGCGCGCAAAAATGGAGGCTCTAGACCCTTCCAGAGCCGAGATATCGGATGTCAAAGTTTTGACCTGAAAAAAAAACATAAGGGGTAACACTGTCGTTTTTGGCCGAAATTTTGACCCCCTCCGATCTTCTTGAAACTCTGGATTCTGACAGAGGGCCACGAGACTTCGACCAGCGCGCAAAAATGGAGGCTCTAGACCCTTCCAGAGCCGAGATATCGGATGTCAAAGTTTTGACCTGAAAAAAAAAACATAAGGGGTAACACTGTCGTTTTTGGCTGAAATTTTGACCCCTCCGATCTTCTTGAAACTCTGGATTCTGACAGAGGGCCACGAGACTTCGACCAGCGCGCAAAAATGGAGGCTCTAGACCCTTCCAGAGCCGAGATATCGGATGTCAAAGTTTTGACCCGAAAAAAAAAACATAAGGGGTAACACTGTCGTTTTTGGCCGAAATTTTGACCCCCTCCGATCTTCTTGAAACTCTGGATTCTGACAGAGGGCCACGAGACTTCGACCAGCGCGCAAAAATGGAGGCTCTAGACCCTTCCAGAGCCGAGATATCGGATGTCAAAGTTTTGACCTGAAAAAAAAAACATAAGGGGTAACACTGTCGTTTTTGGCCGAAATTTTGACCCCCTCCGATCTTCTTGAAACTCTGGATTCTGACAGAGGGCCACGAGACTTCGACCAGCGCGCAAAAATGGAGGCTCTAGACCCTTCCAGAGCCGAGATATCGGATGTCAAAGTTTTGACCTGAAAAAAAAACATAAGGGGTAACACTGTCGTTTTTGGCCGAAATTTTGACCCCTCCGATCTTCTTGAAACTCTGGATTCTGACAGAGGGCCACGAGACTTCGACAGCGTGCAAAATGGAGGCTCTAGACCCTTCAGAGCCGAGATATCGGATGTCAAAGTTTTGACCTGAAAAAAAAAACATAAGGGGTAACACTGTCGTTTTTGGCCGAAATTTTGACCCCCTCCGATCTTCTTGAAACTCTGGATTCTGACAGAGGGCCACGAGACTTCGACCAGCGCGCAAAAATGGAGGCTCTAGACCCTTCCAGAGCCGAGATATCGGATGTCAAAGTTTTGACCTGAAAAAAAACATAAGGGGTAACACTGTCGTTTTTGGCCGAAATTTTGACCCCCTCCGATCTTCTTGAAACTCTGGATTCTGACAGAGGGCCACGAGACTTCGATCAGCGCGCAAAAATGGAGGCTCTAGACCCTTCCAGAGCCGAGATATCGGATGTCAAAGTTTTGACCCGAAAAAAAAAAACATAAGGGGTAACACTGTCGTTTTTGGCCGAAATTTTGACCCCTCCGATCTTCTTGAAACTCTGGATTCTGACAGAGGGCCACGAGACTTCGACCAGCGCGCAAAAATGGAGGCTCTAGACCCTTCCAGAGCCGAGATATCGGATGTCAAAGTTTTGACCGAAAAAAAAACATAAGGGGTAACACTGTCGTTTTTGGCCGAAATTTTGACCCCCTCCGATCTTCTTGAAACTCTGGATTCTGACAGAGGGCCACGAGACTTCGACCAGCGCGCAAAAATGGAGGCTCTAGACCCTTCCAGAGCCGAGATATCGGATGTCAAAGTTTTGACCTGAAAAAAAAAACATAAGGGGTAACACTGTCGTTTTTGGCCGAAATTTTGACCCCCTCCGATCTTCTTGAAACTCTGGATTCTGACAGAGGGCCACGAGACTTCGACCAGCACGCAAAAATGGAGGCTCTAGACCCTTCCAGAGCCGAGATATCGGATGTCAAAGTTTTGACCCGAAAAAAAAACATAAGGGGTAACACTGTCGTTTTTGGCCGAAATTTTGACCCCCTCCGATCTTCTTGAAACTTGGATTCTGACAGAGGGCCACGAGACTTCGACCAGCGCGCAAAAATGAGGCTCTAGACCCTTCCAGAGCCGAGATATCGGATGTCAAAGTTTTGACCCGAAAAAAAAAAACATAAGGGGTAACACTGTCGTTTTTGGCCGAAATTTTGACCCCCTCCGATCTTCTTGAAACTCTGGATTCTGACAGAGGGCCACGAGACTTCGACCAGCGCGCAAAAATGGAGGCTCTAGACCCTTCCAGAGCGAGATATCGGATGTCAAAGTTTTGACCTGAAAAAAAAAACATAAGGGGTAACACTGTCGTTTTTGGCCGAAATTTTGACCCCCTCCGATCTTCTTGAAACTCTGGATTCTGACAGAGGGCCACGAGACTTCGATCAGCGCGCAAAAATGGAGGCTCTAGACCCTTCCAGAGCCGAGATATCGGATGTCAAAGTTTTGACCTGAAAAAAAAAAACATAAGGGGTAACACTGTCGTTTTTGGCCGAAATTTTGACCCCCTCCGATCTTCTTGAAACTCTGGATTCTGACAGAGGGCCACGAGACTTCGACCAGCGCGCAAAAATGGAGGCTCTAGACCCTTCCAGAGCCGAGATATCGGATGTCAAAGTTTTGACCTGAAAAAAAAACATAAGGGGTAACACTGTCGTTTTTGGCCGAAATTTTGACCCCCTCCGATCTTCTTGAAACTCTGGATTCTGACAGAGGGCCACGAGACTTCGACCAGCGTGCAAAAATGGAGGCTCTAGACCCTTCCAGAGCCGAGATATCGGATGTCAAAGTTTTGACCTGAAAAAAAAAAAAACATAAGGGGTAACACTGTCGTTTTTGGCCGAAATTTTGACCCCCTCCGATCTTCTTGAAACTCTGGATTCTGACAGAGGGCCACGAGACTTCGACCAGCGCGCAAAAATGGAGGCTCTAGACCCTTCCAGAGCCGAGATATCGGATGTCAAAGTTTTGACCTGAAAAAAAAACATAAGGGGTAACACTGTCGTTTTTGGCCGAAATTTTGACCACCTCCGATCTTCTTGAAACTCTGGATTCTGACAGAGGGCCACGAGACTTCGATCAGCGCGCAAAAATGGAGGCTCTAGACCCTTCCAGAGCCGAGATATCGGATGTCAAAGTTTTGACCCGAAAAAAAAAACATAAGGGGTAACACTGTCGTTTTTGGCCGAAATTTTGACCCCCTCCGATCTTCTTGAAACTCTGGATTCTGACAGAGGGCCACGAGACTTCGACCAGCACGCAAAAATGGAGGCTCTAGACCCTTCCAGAGCCGAGATATCGGATGTCAAAGTTTTGACCCGAAAAAAAAACATAAGGGGTAACACTGTCGTTTTTGGCCGAAATTTTGACCCCCTCCGATCTTCTTGAAACTCTGGATTCTGACAGAGGGCCACGAGACTTCGACCAGCGCGCAAAAATGGAGGCTCTAGACCCTCCAAGAGCCGAGATATCGGATGTCAAAGTTTTGACCCGAAAAAAAAACATAAGGGGTAACACTGTCGTTTTTGGCCGAAATTTTGACCCCCTCCGATCTTCTTGAAACTCTGGATTCTGACAGAGGGCCACGAGACTTCGACCAGCGCGCAAAAATTGAGGCTCTAGACCCTTCCAGAGCCGAGATATCGGATGTCAAAGTTTTGACCCGAAAAAAAAAAACATAAGGGGTAACACTGTCGTTTTTGGCCGAAATTTTGACCCCCTCCGATCTTCTTGAAACTCTGGATTCTGACAGAGGGCCACGAGACTTCGACCAGCGCGCAAAAATGGAGGCTCTAGACCCTTCCAGAGCCGAGATATCGGATGTCAAAGTTTTGACCTGAAAAAAAAAACATAAGGGGTAACACTGTCGTTTTTGGCCGAAATTTTGACCCCCTCCGATCTTCTTGAAACTCTGGATTCTGACAGAGGGCCACGAGACTTCGATCAGCGCGCAAAAATGGAGGCTCTAGACCCTTCCAGAGCCGAGATATCGGATGTCAAAGTTTTGACCTGAAAAAAAAAAACATAAGGGGTAACACTGTCGTTTTTGGCCGAAATTTTGACCCCCTCCGATCTTCTTGAAACTCTGGATTCTGACAGAGGGCCACGAGACTTCGACCAGCGCGCAAAAATGGAGGCTCTAGACCCTTCCAGAGCCGAGATATCGGATGTCAAAGTTTTGACCTGAAAAAAAAACATAAGGGGTAACACTGTCGTTTTTGGCCGAAATTTTGACCCCCTCCGATCTTCTTGAAACTCTGGATTCTGACAGAGGGCCACGAGACTTCGACCAGCGTGCAAAAATGGAGGCTCTAGACCCTTCCAGAGCCGAGATATCGGATGTCAAAGTTTTGACCTGAAAAAAAAAAAACATAAGGGGTAACACTGTCGTTTTTGGCCGAAATTTTGACCCCCTCCGATCTTCTTGAAACTCTGGATTCTGACAGAGGGCCACGAGACTTCGACCAGCGCGCAAAAATGGAGGCTCTAGACCCTTCCAGAGCCGAGATATCGGATGTCAAAGTTTTGACCTGAAAAAAAAACATAAGGGGTAACACTGTCGTTTTTGGCCGAAATTTTGACCCCCTCCGATCTTCTTGAAACTCTGGATTCTGACAGAGGGCCACGAGACTTCGATCAGCGCGCAAAAATGGAGGCTCTAGACCCTTCCAGAGCCGAGATATCGGATGTCAAAGTTTTGACCCGAAAAAAAAAACATAAGGGGTAACACTGTCGTTTTTGGCCGAAATTTTGACCCCCTCCGATCTTCTTGAAACTCTGGATTCTGACAGAGGGCCACGAGACTTCGACCAGCACGCAAAAATGGAGGCTCTAGACCCTTCCAGAGCCGAGATATCGGATGTCAAAGTTTTGACCCGAAAAAAAAACATAAGGGGTAACACTGTCGTTTTTGGCCGAAATTTTGACCCCCTCCGATCTTCTTGAAACTCTGGATTCTGACAGAGGGCCACGAGACTTCGACCAGCGCGCAAAAATGGAGGCTCTAGACCCTTCCAGAGCCGAGATATCGGATGTCAAAATTTTGACCCGAAAAAAAACATAAGGGGTAACACTGTCATTTTTGGCCGAAATTTTGACCCCCTCCGATCTTCTTGAAACTCTGGATTCTGACAGAGGGCCACGAGACTTCGACCAGCGCGCAAAAATGGAGGCTCTAGACCCTTCCAGAGCCGAGATATCGGATGTCAAAGTTTTGACCCGAAAAAAAAAACATAAGGGGTAACACTGTCGTTTTTGGCCGAAATTTTGACCCCCTCCGATCTTCTTGAAACTCTGGATTCTGACAGAGGGCCACGAGACTTCGACCAGCGCGCAAAAATGGAGGCTCTAGACCCTTCCAGAGCCGAGATATCGGATGTCAAAGTTTTGACCTGAAAAAAAAAACATAAGGGGTAACACTGTCGTTTTTGGCCGAAATTTTGACCCCCTCCGATCTTCTTGAAACTCTGGATTCTGACAGAGGGCCACGAGACTTCGACCAGCACGCAAAAATGGAGGCTCTAGACCCTTCCAGAGCCGAGATATCGGATGTCAAAGTTTTGACATGAAAAAAAAAACATAAGGGGTAACACTGTCGTTTTTGGCCGAAATTTTGACCCCCTCCGATCTTCTTGAAACTCTGGATTCTGACAGAGGGCCACGAGACTTCGACCAGCGCGCAAAAATGGAGGCTCTAGACCCTTCCAGAGCCGAGATATCGAAGGTCAAAATTTGGACCTGAAAAAAAAACATAAGGGGTAACACTGTCATTTTTTTTTTTTGGCCGAAATTTTGACCCCCTCCAATCTTCTTGAAACTCTGGATTCTGACAGAGGGCCACGAGACTTCGACCAGCGTGCAAAAATGGAGGCTCTAGACCCTTCCAGAGCCGAGATATCGAAGGTCAAAATTTGGACCTGAAAAAAAAACATAAGGGGTAACACTGTCATTTTTTTTTTTTTTGGCCGAAATTTTGACCCCCTCCGATCTTCTTGAAACTCTGGATTCTGACAGAGGGCCACGAGACTTCGACCAGCGCGCAAAAATGGAGGCTCTAGACCCTTCCATAGCCGAGATATCGAAGGTCAAAATTTGGACCTGAAAAAAAAACATAAGGGGTAACACTGTCATTTTTTTTTTTTTGGCCAAAATTTTGACCCCCTCCGATCTTCTTGAAACTCTGGATTCTGACAGAGGGCCACGAGACTTCGACCAGCGCGCAAAAATGGAGGCTCTAGACCCTTCCAGAGCCGAGATATCGAAGGTCAAAATTTGGACCTGAAAAAAAAAACATAAGGGGTAACACTGTCATTTTTTTTTTTTGGCCGAAATTTTGACCCCCTCCGATCTTCTTGAAACTCTGGATTCTGACAGAGGGCCACGAGACTTCGACCAGCGCGCAAAAATGGAGGCTCTAGACCCTTCCATAGCCGAGATATCGAAGGTCAAAATTTGGACCTGAAAAAAAAACATAAGGGGTAACACTGTCATTTTTTTTTTTTTGGCCAAAATTTTGACCCCCTCCGATCTTCTTGAAACTCTGGATTCTGACAGAGGGCCACGAGACTTCGACCAGCGCGCAAAAATGGAGGCTCTAGACCCTTCCAGAGCCGAGATATCGAAGGTCAAAATTTGGACCTGAAAAAAAAAACATAAGGGGTAACACTGTCATTTTTTTTTTTTGGCCGAAATTTTGACCCCCTCCGATCTTCTTGAAACTCTGGATTCTGACAGAGGGCCACGAGACTTCGACCAGCGTGCAAAAATGGAGGCTCTAGACCCTTCCAGAACCGAGATATCGAAGGTCAAAATTTGGACCTGAAAAAAAAAACATAAGGGGTAACACTGTCATTTTTTTTTTGGCCGAAATTTTGACCCCCTCCGATCTTCTTGAAACTCTGGATTCTGACAGAGGGCCACGAGACTTCGACCAGAGTGCAAAAATGGAGGCTCTAGACCCTTCCAGAGCCGAGATATCGAAGGTCAAAATTTGGACCTGAAAAAAAAACATAAGGGGTAACACTGTGATTTTTTTTTTTGGCCGAAATTTTGACCCCCTCCGATCTTCTTGAAATTCTGGATTCTGACAGAGGGCCACGAGACTTCGACCAGCGCGCAAAAATGGAGGCTCTAGACCCTTCCAGAGCCGAGATATCGAAGGTCAAAATTTGGATCTGAAAAAAAAACATAAGGGGTAACACTGTCATTTTTTTTTTTGGCCGAAATTTTGACCCCCTCCGATCTTCTTGAAACTCTGGATTCTGACAGAGGGCCACGCGACTTCGACCAGCGTGCAAAAATGGAGGCTCTAGACCCTTCCAGAGCCGAGATATCGAAGGTCAAAATTTGGACCTGAAAAAAAAACATAAGGGGTAACACTGTCATTTTTTTTTTTTTTGGCCGAAATTTTGACCCCCTCCGATCTTCTTGAAACTCTGGATTCTGACAGAGGGCCACGAGACTTCGACCAGCGCGCAAAAATGGAGGCTCTAGACCCTTCCAGAGCCGAGATATCGAAGGTCAAAATTTGGACCTGAAAAAAAAAACATAAGGGGTAACACTGTCATTTTTTTTTTTTGGCCGAAATTTTGACCCCCTCCAATCTTCTTGAAACTCTGGATTCTGACAGAGGGCCACGAGACTTCGACCAGCATGCAAAAATGGAGGCTCTAGACCCTTCCAGAGCCGAGATATCGAAGGTCAAAAGTTGGACCTGAAAAAAAAAAACAAGGGGTAACACTGTCATTTTTTTTTTTGGCCGAAATTTTGACCCCCTCCGATCTTCTTGAAACTCTGGATCCTGACAGAGGGCCAGGCGACTTCGACCAGCGTGCAAAAATGGAGGCTCTAGACCCTTCCAGAGCCGAGATATCGAAGGTCAAAATTTGGACCTGAAAAAAAAGCATAAGGGGTAACACTGTCATTTTTTTTTTTGGCCGAAATTTTCACCCCCTCCGATCTTCTTGAAACTCTGGATTCCCTCCGATCTTCTTGAAACTCTGGATTCTGACAGAGGGCCACGAGACTTCGACCAGCGCGCAAAAATGGAGGCTTTAGACCCTTCTAGAGCCGAGATATCGAAGGTCAAAATTTGGACCTGAAAAAAAACATAAGGGGTAACACTGTCGTTTTTTTTTTTGGCCGAAATTTTGACCCCCTCCGATCTTCTTGAAACTCTGGATTCTGACAGAGGGCCACGAGACTTCGACCAGCGTGCAAAAATGGAGAATCTAGACCCTTCCAGAGCCGAGATATCGAAAGTCAAAATTTGGACCTGAAAAAAAACATAAGGGGTAACACTGTCATTTTTTTTTTTTTTTGGCCGAAATTTTGACCCCCTCCGATCTTCTTGAAATTCTGGATTCTGACAGAGGGCCACGAGACTTTGACCAGCGCGCAAAAATGGAGGCTCTAGACCCTTCCAGAGCCGAGATATCGAAGGTCAAAATTTGGACCTGAAAAAAAAACATAAGGGGTAACACTGTCATTTTTTTTTTTGGCTGAAATTTTGACCCCCTCCGATCTTCTTGAAACTCTGGATTCTGACAGAGGGCCACGCGACTTCGACCAGCGTGCAAAAATGGAGGCTCTAGACCCTTCCAGAGCCGAGATATCGAAGGTCAAAATTTGGACCTGAAAAAAAAAACATAAGGGGTAACACTGTCATTTTTTTTTTGGCCGAAATTTTGACCCCCTCCGATCTTCTTGAAATTCTGGATTCTGACAGAGGGCCACGAGACTTCGACCAGCGCGCAAAAATGGAGGCTCTAGACTCTTCCAGAGCCGAGATATCGAAGGTCAAAATTTGGACCTGAAAAAAAAACATAAGGGGTAACACTGTCATTTTTTTTTTTGGCCGAAATTTTGACCCCCTCCGATCTTCTTGAAACTCTGGATTCTGACAGAGGGCCACGAGACTTCGACCAGCGCGCAAAAATGGAGGCTCTAGACCCTTCCAGAGCCGAGATATCGAAGGTCAAAATTTGGACCTGAAAAAAAAACATAAGGGGTAACACTGTAATTTTTTTTTTTTGGCCGAAATTTTGACCCCCTCCAATCTTCTTGAAACTCTGGATTCTGACAGAGGGCCACGCGACTTCGACCAGCGTGCAAAAATGGAGGCTCTAGACCCTTCCAGAGCCGAGATATCGAAGGTCAAAATTTGGACCTGAAAAAAAAAACATAAGGGGTAACACTGTCATTTTTTTTTTTTGGCCGAAATTTTGACCCCCTCCGATCTTCTTGAAATTCTGGATTCTGACAGAGGGCCACGAGACTTCGACCAGCGCGCAAAAATGGAGGCTCTAGACCCTTCCAGAGCCGAGATATCGAAGGTCAAAATTTGGACCTGAAAAAAAAAACATAAGGGGTAACACTGTCATTTTTTTTTTTTTGGCCGAAATTTTGACCCCCTCCGTTCTTCTTGAAACTCTGGATTCTGACAGAGGGCCACGAGACTTCGACCAGCGCGCAAAAATGGAGGCTCTAGACCCTTCCAGAGCCGAGATATCGAAGGTCAAAATTTGGACCTGAAAAAAAAAACATAAGGGGTAACACTGTCATTTTTTTTTTTGGCCGAAATTTTGACCCCCTCCGATCTTCTTGAAACTCTGGATTCTGATAGAGGGCCACGAGACTTCGACCAGCGCGCAAAAATGGAGGCTCTAGACCCTTCCAGAGCCGAGATATCGAAGGTCAAAATTTGGACCTGAAAAAAAAACATAAGGGGTAACACTGTCATTTTTTTTTTGGCCAAAATTTTGACCCCCTCCGATCTTCTGGAAACTCTGGATTCTGACAGAGGGCCACGAGACTTCGACCAGCGCGCAAAAATGGAGGCTCTAGACCCTTCCAGAGCCGAGATATCGAAGGTCAAAATTTGGACCTGACAAAAAAAACATAAGGGGTAACACTGTCGTTTTTGGCCGAAATTTTGACCCCCTCCGATCTTCTTGAAATTCTGGATTCTGACAGAGGGCCACGAGACTTCGACCAGCGCGCAAAAATGGAGGCTCTAGACCCTTCTAGAGCCGAGATATCGAAGGTCAAAATTTGGACCTGAAAAAAAAAACATAAGGGGTAACACTGTCATTTTTTTTTTTTGGCCGAAATTTTGACCCCCTCCGATCTTCTTGAAACTCTGGATTCTGACAGAGGGCCACGAGACTTTGACCAGCGTGAAAAAATGGAGGCTCTAGACCCTTCCAGAGCCGAGATATCGAAGGTCAAAATTTGGACCTGAAAAAAAAACATAAGGGGTAACACTGTCATTTTTTTTTTGGCCGAAATTTTGATCCCCTCCGATCTTCTTGAAACTCTGGATTCTGACAGAGGGCCACGAGACTTCGACCAGCGCGCAAAAATGGAGGCTCTAGACCCTTCCAGAGCCGAGATATCGAAGGTCAAAATTTGGACCTGAAAAAAAAACATAAGGGGTAACACTGTCATTTTTTTTTTTTTGGCCGAAATTTTGACCCCCTCCGATCTTCTTGAAACTCTGGATTCTGACAGAGGGCCAAGAGACTTCAACCAGCGTGCAAAAATGGAGGCTCTAGACCCTTCCAGAGCCGAGATATCGAAGGTCAAAATTTGGACCTGAAAAAAAAACATAAGGGGTAAAACTGTCATTTTTTTTTTTTTGGCCGAAATTTTGACCCCCTCCGATCTTCTTGAAACTCTGGATTCTGACAGAGGGCCACGAGACTTCGACCAGCGCGCAAAAATGGAGGCTCTAGACCCTTCCAGAGCCGAGATATCGAAGGTCAAAATTTGGACCTGAAAAAAAAACATAAGGGGTAACACTGTCGTTTTTTTTTTTGGCCGAAATTTTGACCCCAAAATTTTGATCAAAATATTTAATACAGTTAACAGCTTTTCATAGCTAATGTATTTTTTAGCTTCCCAGGCAACGTTAATCTGTTTTATATATAATGTTATATAACGTTACTGGCAATGTTAGCAATTGCATGCTTCTGATAGTTAATGTTGGTCTTACATAAACGATAATTAGATCACTGATTGCATGTACGTGTTTGTTTAGCATGGCTACTTTAACGGGTTAACGTTACTGTTCGAACGAAAATATCTAACTTTGGCACAGCTATTTGGTAACGTTAGCTAATGAGACAACGTACGTGCCTCTAAAATTTAACTATCCTAAACCTATATTTGCTGCAGAAAATAGCCAAACGTTTTTTAACCAGCACAACTTTGTCTTATTCAGCCGCCCTTTGTAACCATGTAATTTATAGTGCATTGCCAGTACTGAAAAAAATGGATAGGTAACTTTTATTTGAACCAGCCCTAAATTATGATTTTGAATATATTTTCTATGTTAACAGGGGCAAAATGTTGTTGCGTGTTCAATTCGGGGAAGAGCAGAAATACGTCAAGCTGTCTGAGCTGACATTCGATGCTTTCTTGAAAGAAGGTGGGTACATTAGGTTAAAGCAATATACATAACCCAATAACAAAATAATACAGCATTAACCTATTATGCTATGATATCTAGTTAGGTCTATAATCATTTCTGTTCAAACTCCGGTGCAGGTCTTTCATCTTTTTTTGAATACAAAATTAAATATGACCATTGATTCTTGTGACAAGGGAATGTTTTTTCTTTTTTAAACTTTTTTTAAACAGCATGTCTAAAATTCAACATACCAGAAAGCAGGCAGCCAGACATTAAGGTTTATGACCAGTCAGACACAGAGGTTTTTTGAAGAAATAGTGAAGGAGTCACCTGGAACTTTCAGAATCATGCTGGGCAAGTGGAGGACTTGGTATTTATTCAGAGAATTCACAAATTATTTTGTTTAGTTTAAAGGCCGGAATGAGAATATTTTATTTTATAGTCTTAAAAATAACTGATTCTTGTAATGTGTTTATATTTTGTACATATTTCACAATGAACAACAGGTGCCTCTCAATCATCATCATGCTCGGGTACATCTGATGACACCATCATCCTGAATGTAATGATGTGTGACCCTGTCGAAGAAGTAGCCGCTGACGAAGGAAGCCAGCCTTAAAGGCCATGCCACATAAACTACGAGGCAAAAGCGGTAAGTGGTGGAAATTGCTGTTAAGCCCAATCTGAATGTTGTTTCACCATGGGAAGTGTTCTAGAGAAGTATTTTTTTTTTCAACATTACATATGGTTTCACAATAACGGAAAGCACATTTTATTCCACCTATAGTTGATTGAAAAAATCCTAACATCAAAACCTGGTGGTGAACGCATTATGCAAGAGTATGGCAAAACCAAATCTCTGACAGATGCCACCAGAAGACAGATGATTAACATACTTGCTGCTGAGATGTCAGAAACACATGGGTGAGCATTAAGGGGCTATAAAGAAACATTGTTATTATTTTACAGTTATTAATTATGTAAATTGTGTTGTGCAATGTCAATTGAGTATGATGTTAACTTTGAATTCATTTGCTAGGACACCCCCCCCCCCAAAAGTGTTAGAGTGATGTATGCACAGGGGATAGTAGCCTTGTTTCCCGATCTAGAAGACCCATACTCACAACATGGATATGTAAGTAAATGGGTTAGTGCAACATTATGCACATATTCACTGTTTGAAATGTTAATAGTGCTCCTTTATAAATTATTATAATTGCATAGGAACATTACTACGATCCGGAGGGTGGTTCGGGATACCTTGCATGGGGATTGAAGACCATACAGAGAAAATCAGCAGAGGAAAGAGGTGCCTCAGTCAGCAAATCTCCTAAAGGTATGTTTACTGATCAGTGACATGTGATTATAACCTGTGAATTTAGTTCTTAACATTGTGTTTTCTCTTAAGTTGGTGGGCCAGGCCGTGGTCGTCAGCCCTTCGCCAATGACAGAGAGTTGTCTGATGGGGATGTGGAAGCAGCTATTTCTGTTTTAAAACACTCTTCTGATGTAAAGACTGTCCGTGAGAAGATGAAAATGACCTTCATATATCGGCAAGCAATGGTCAAAGATGAAGCCAAATCATCAGATGTCTTCTTGGTCTTCCCACGATTTCTGGACACACCAGGACTGGTATGACATCTTAATAATTCACTACATCACCAAAATAACCAATGTAGCATTACGTATCACTCATCACTTCTGTCTATGTGTGTTAAGTTGTTATGTGTGTAAAGCTGTCTGCATATCAAGCTGTAGATCAGCTCATCAGATTTCAAAAGGTATGCTTAAATGATTAGTTGACTTCTAAAAATATTTTGGCTGATAATTTACTGACCTGCATGTCATTCCAAGATGTCCATGTCTTTCTTTCTTCAGTCAAAAAGAAATTAAGGTTTGAGGAAAACATTACAGGGTTTTTCTCCATATACTGGACTTCAATGGGGACCAATGGTTTGAGGGTTCAAAGTCTGTCTCAATGTAGCTTCAAAGTCACGACATGATCTCAGCAGAGAAATAAAGTTCTTATCTAGCAAAACAAACGGTCGTTTTCAAAACCCTCAAACCATTGGTCCCCATTGAAGTCCATTATATGGAGAAAAATCCTGGAATGTTTTCCTCAAGCCTTAATTTCTTTTTACATGAAGAAAGAAAGACATGGACATCTTGGATGACATGGGGGTGAGTAAATTATCAGCAAAAAATGTTTTCAAAGTGAACTACTCCTTTAAGAGTTGTTTAAAATATATGAAGAGTTCAGATGCAAAAGCCTCTAAATGCCATTTGAAATTTTCTTCTAAAATGACCATTTTTTCAAGCTAGTATATTTAAGTTCAGTAATTTCACTTAAATGACAATTAATAGGTAATCTTCATTGCGATTTAAGTGAAATTAATGAACTTATATATACAAGCTTGATAAAAATGATCATTTTAGAAGAAAATTTCAAATGGCATTTAGAGGCTTTTGCATCTGAACTCTTCATATCTTCCATCACTTCAATCTTGTGCACAGTTTGAGGTGATCTGATCTACTGTCAGAAATTAGTCACCAAAACAACTCTGTTAATGTGTTTTGTTGTAGGTTGGAACCAGTGTGCAGCAGCATCTAGACAACATCACCCAAAGCAGTCAGCCCTACCTTCTCGCCCAGGGATCCACACAAAGCACGATTCCCTCCTTCTTCATTGTGGTTGACAAGAATGCCCTTCCATGCAAGGCAAAAGGTTCAGTTGGCGCTTTTGACGAACTCTTTTCTTCCCTGAGCAGCTTTTTCACTTTTCTGCAAACAACCATCTATAACATCGACATGGGGGAAACAAAGGAGACCCCTAGAGTTGCGGAGTTGCGAGCAAGAATGGTGCGTTAGTTGAGATAAAACTATGAAGTGTTTTCTTTGCAAAAGTGACCATGGAAGTCCAAACAACCTTGTTAAGGTTATTCATGGACTATGTACAGGCAGGACTCTTTTTTTGAAGTGTGGTCAAGAGGAATGCTCACGTTCTTTTGGTAGCTTTTCAGGTTTAAGAAAGCATCTTAATAAGTGCCATGGAAGCAGTTTAGTTGATTCTGTGGAATCTGATCTTTCATATCCTCAGATAAAAAAAAAACGTAAGGGGTAACACTGTCGTTTTTTTCTTTTTTGGTCGAAATTTTGACGTTCTCCATTCTTCTTGAAACTCTGGATTCTGACAGAGGGCCACGAGACTTCGACCAGAGTGCAAAAATGGAGGCTCTAGACCCTTCCAGAGCTGAGATATCGAAACTCAAAATTTTGACCCGACAAAAAAAACGTAAGGGGTAACACTGTCGGGTTTTTTTTGGTCGAAATGTTGACGTTCTCCGATCTTCTTGAAACTCTGGATTCTGACAGAGGGCCACGAGACTTCGACCAGCGCGCAAAAATGGAGGCTCTAGACCCTTCCAGAGCTGAGATATCGAAACTCAAAATTTTGACCCGAAAAAAAAAAAACATAAGGGGTAACACTGTCGTTTTTTTTTTTTTTTTGGTCGAAATTTTGACTTCCCAGATTGACGCGCTGCTGCTGGTGTGTGGCGATTACATCACAGATAGGCAGACTGAATCGAGCAACGATTAACGCCTGTGTCATTAAAACTAAAGTTCATAGAAAAAACATCCTTATAAAGTCTGACGTGCTTAAATTCAATACTTTGTTTCCTAGTATCGATACAATCGATTTATTTACTTTTAAAACGATTTTATATCGATATATGCAGATTTTAGATCGACTAGCAGAGCACAGATCGATTTAGTTGGATCGTAGGAATATAAATCGATACATTGATGTAGTAGATGAATCGTTACAGCCCTAACTTTTACCATTCACACCCGATGGATGGATGGAAGAAAGTCAATTGTGGCGTTTTGACACCCAGATGGATTTTTATTTTTTTTTGCAATGTACAACATAGAAAAACATAGAAAAGGTTCACAGTGTATAAAGGCAGTGATCATGTGTTGTAAATTCATTTTCTTTTTTATTGCATAGAGAACCTTCTGGATTGAGAGAATGCATCATCCATGCAACATCAGCGAAAGAAAGCGTATCAGCAAGTGTCCATCTGAGCTCATAGTTAACAAAATATTTAATAAAACATATTTTCATTTAAACACACTCACTGCTGGACAGAAGGGAAAAAAGCTGTCGTACACAAGTTACTTCTTTCATCGTGTTAAGTTCGCTGTGGACTTATAGCAGAGGGAAAATACCCGATTCCATCAACAACAACAAAAAATCGTCATTCGTGTATAAATATATAATGCCAGCTACAAATATACATACTTATAAATGTACATCCCTTTAGGTTCAATAACACTATTTCATACTGCCATGCTCCAGAAAAAGAATAATTAACCAATTAAACACTCCGTCATTATTTACCCATCCTCATGTTGTTGAAAACTAGCTTTCCTCCGTGGATTGGCAGAATGTGTGAGCCACTCTATTGTGCAGTCTTGATGCTCCACGTTCAAATACATATGCATGAAATTTGAGAGCTTTTAGCAAATACTTTTCAGTCAGTAAACGTGAATCTATTGTATGGATCCAGAAGACTTGGAATATAGTGTATAAGTCATATAGACTCCTTTTATGACACTATTACAGTGGCACCTCATTGCAGTACACAAGATCCAGGGGGCGGAGTCAGATCTAGATCTGAGGGGTGGAGCTGGGTAGGTTTAGGGGTGGGTTTAGGGATCAGGGGGTGGAGCTGAGTAGGTTTAGGGATCAGGGGTGGAGCTGGGTAGGTTTAGGGCTGGGTTTAGGGATCAGGGGGTGGAGCTGGTAGGATTAGGGGTGGGTTTAGGGATCAGGGGGTTGGGCTGGGTAGGATTAGGGGTGGGGTTAGGGATCAGGGGGTGGAGTTGGGTAGGTTTAGGGCTGGGTTTAGCGCAGTTTTGTGCATCAAGAGCCACTTCCACTTAAGACAAAGACACTGCTGACAGAAACATTGTTTTTTTTTTTAATGCACTGGTCAAATGAGATTTTTCTTCAGATTTAGCTCCAAAATACACATTAAAGTGTTTTTTTCCATTACATCTATTTGCATGTGTAGATTTCACTCATAATAAATACCTGTTTTCTCAATATCTATATTCCGAAGGTTTTTACAGAAGGGTTTGTTCTATATATCATTAACCTGTGTTTTATATAACAGTTAATTCCTAAAAATAAGGAGATTTTTTCTGTTTACGGTATTTTCTGATTTCTATTATCGAATTAATTCATTTTTTTACTCTAGTCACCTGTAGGGTGAACGTGATTTCCAGGAACATTTTCCTGGAACAACATTCCCTATCAACCAATCAAATTTGAGGGATAGATGCTTCATTCTAATCATCATTTCCCACTGATTTTAGGGATAAGATTAGAAATAGGGATAGGGTTAGGACTATGTTTCTATGTAGTGTCTTGCCTTGGGGAAAAGCCATGAATGTTTGGAGTGACATGAGGGTGAGTAAATGATGGCAGAACTGTGATCATTTGGGGCGAACTTTCCCTTTAGAAAGCGCCTGACAGACATATTGATACTGGTGAACACATGTGTAAGAGTGTGTGGACGGCCATATATCCATGAGCTCAAGTCTTTTATTGGACGGTGAAGACAACAGTCTGCACCGTACACCGCTCCTCGCCCGGCGTGACGTCAACCAGTCGCATCACCAGTAATCCAGGAGTCCATGTATCTCACATCAACCGCTTGAGTTCTGGAGCCGAAAGGACATAAACCAGGGAAAAATAAGAGAAACAGATGTTCAGGCTTACTGTGAGACGTCACAGCTGCCTGGAACCATTCGACTCGAAACGAGTTCTGCGTTGCATTTTTTTCTATTGTGAAAAACAGAAGCAGTACGTCACCGTTCAGTTTAGAGCTTCACGTGAAAAGCGAAGATGCCAGAATTCCTCTCGCTCCTCTGCGTTTTAGGAAGTGTGCATGCTTTGTGAGAGTCTGTAGTTATTACAACGCATGTGATCAACTGAACCCGTGACTTCCGGTTTGAGATGACATTTAGGAAAGGAAATGCTACAAGAAAACTACATGGGCCCGTCTTATCCGAACAACAATCCGTTGCGTGTTCCTGCATCTTTTGAGACGCAGGTTATGCGCTCGACCTTCCTGTGGATCCATGCATTTCACAATGCATCTGCATGGACGGACAAGGGTGTGTAACCGTGGTCACACGCCCCTAAGAAAGCATGATGTGTGTCTTTGTGCATCAGCTGTGCATGTAGCTGCAGGGTGGTGGATCCATGGAAGGAAAGTCGTACTTGCCCAGAGGAGACGGGTAATACGTGGTGGCGTAGACGTTGGTCTGTGGCAAGGCTGATGGGAAGAAGTTGCAGCTTTCATCAGGTGGAAGCAGGGTGTTCTTATTCAGAGTCTGCGGGGAACAGAAGGGAAACACAAAACAGTGAGCTCAGGGATGTTGGACGAGTCTCTTCAATATTTCAAAGGCCACGGCATGTTTTGCATCATGCTGCAGCGGTCCTCTGATGTCAACGCTCCGAGGGAAGAGATGGAACCGGAAAATGAAGAATGATAGATGAGAGACGGATATACAGAACGAGAGCCGTTTCCTCCGAGACGGATTACGGAGAGTCGTGTATCTCAACTGCTTCAGATACTGATTTTACAGCAAATATATCATGTGCAAACAACACAAGACCAGAATTATGTATTGAACTAAAGTAAATATAATAATACTATTTAAAAATATAACTTATATAATTGCTTTTTCTTCCATTTAAACATTTATTATTCAAATTATTAAATAAATAATATATTTTCAATAATATATAAATATATATATAAATATATATATATTAGGGCTGTCAAACGATTAATCGCATCCAAAATAAAAGTTTGTCTTTACATAATATATGTGTGTGCACTGTGTATAATTATTTTGTATATATAAATACACACACATGCATATATATTTAAGAAAAAAATAATATTTATATATAAAATATTTTTTATTTATATATAAATCTCTAGAGTAGATACAGGAAAATATTTCCTAAATATATACAAGCATGTGTGTGTATTTATATGTATAAAATAATTATACACAGTGCATCCATATTTATTATGTAAACACAAACTTTTATTTTGGATGCGATTAATCACAATTAATTTTTTGACCGCCCTAATATATATATATATATATATATAATACTTATTTTCCACCATAATTTTTTTTTTGTTTTTTTTGGGGGGGATTTTTGTTTTTCTCATTTTGTCTCTCATAGTTGAAGTGTACCTATGATGAAAATAGACCTCTGTCATTATTCTAATTAGGAGAACTTGCACAATCAGTGGTTGACTAAATACTTTTTGGCCTCACTGTATATATATATATATATATATGACAATATACACCAATATTTATATATATATATACATATATATTATCATGAACTTCACAGACCAATAAGCACATTCAAAATGTTGGTTCCTTGAATTATAAGACTTCCTTTTAATTTTTTAAGCCTATATATTTTTCTATATTAACAATGCATGATTATATTATAAAAGCATTTTATTATTTGCGCTGATCAGTGTTGTGATTGCAAACCAAAAGTTAAGGACCACTGCACAAGAGATACAGAGAGACCACGGTGGCATGATGGGATACCTTGAACTCCATGGGTGTGTATAAGTCGTTCTTGGGCGCACAGCTGTTCTCTTTATAGTGTAAGTGGTTGGGAGTGCTGGGATGAATGACTGCGGATTCTTGAGGAGGTTTGCGGAGTCTCTGACAGTACACGTACACCAGGACGGACAGCAGAACAGCTCCCACAAAACAACATGCGCCCGTCAGCACCAAGTGGAACAGAGAAAACCCTGCAGGAGACGAAAACAAACGTTTACCCACGGTCGATAGCCACATGAAAACCTCAATGCTGTTTGATTTTTCTTAAGTTGCATTTACCTCCACAGTTTGAGTTCCTCCTCTGTCCCTTTGACAGCACTAGAATTAAGAAAACCATGTGAAACTCAACTGTCTGACTGAGATGCCAAGCAGGATTTAAGGAGAAGAGGGAAAGGAACTAACCTGCGCTCTCATTGGGCCGACACGTTCTCTGATCTGTAGAGTTTCCTTGGCAAGAGGAGTTTATTTCACATATACGAACACGGAGCTGCTGCCCCTCCTCATTACACTCCGCCCACTCTGACCACGCCCCCCAACCACCTGACACAAGTGAGAAACAACAGAACACAAATGTGTTTTCACTACTTATCATGAACGCAGCCATAAAGTGTATTTAACCCTTTCCCTGCCATTTTCCGGCAATCCATGTTTATTATGTTTCCATCTATGTGTCTTTGTTCAAAAGCTTGTTTTTATTAAATGCCAACATTTTCTTTTTTTCTATATATTTATTTCTACAAAAGTACTACAATAGAAACATTAATGAAGCTGTAAAATGTTAAAACTGAAATATGAAAATTAAGTTTCATGTTGTTAATATGTATATCCAACCCGATCTCGCGACCAAGTCGTACGAATTCGACGAATGATTAAAAAGTGGCTAATTCGTAACAATTCATACGACCTCACTCGTACGAATTAGTACGATTTTGCTAAATCGTACATATTTTACGAATTGGCTAATTCGTATGAATTTGTACGAATGACCTACCCCTTACCCCGCCCCTAAACCTACTCATCACGTGGGTTTAGACAAATCGTACAAGTGAGGTCGTACGAATTAGACACTTTTTAATCATTCGTCAAATTCGTACGAATTGGGCGTGAGATAGTGTCGAGCATTGCTGAGTGTTTTCTCCTTAAAACTGATCCAAAGACAGTCTCAAAAACACGGTTTAAAATTGCTAGTGTTTCTGATGTCACACACGATCTTGTAACCAATCAGATCAACGAGTGATTGTCAGCGAGTTGAGTGAGTGAGTGGAGGTGGGGCTCATTTGCATATTCATAGAACACTATACTAACTGAAGCAAGGGTGTCGAGTTACATTCAAACTATTTTAAGGAATGAAGAATGTTTTTTTCTTTGAAAAAAAAGGCAATGAGAAATATTTTAAGGAAAAAACATTTAAATACGTCATTTTGGTGATCAAAGACGAGTTTTAAGGATTACAATTATTGACTACAGGGGGACTTTAAGAGTAATCGGTGCAGTTGTTTTCTCACCTCCACACTCGTGTGTGTTACAGAGAGCTTCCTCCGTGTGCAGACCGATGCAGATCTCTCCAGAATGAGCAGGCGTGGGGTTAGAGCAGGTACGAGAGCGCTGGTAGTGACCGCCGTCACAGGAAGAAGAGCACTGGGACCAGGAAGACCAGCATGACCACGCCCCCTTCACTGAAAAACAACACCCGTTATCACACTTCACCTTGGACCAAGACTTTTAACCCTAAAACCGTATTCTGGAGAAATGTGGGCAAAAGAGTTTTGATTTATTTTTAAAAAATACTTCCCTTGATCTGAGTGGTACAAGACTTGGCTACTTTTCCTAAGTTTGCCTCCTGAACACACAATTTTTTTTTTTTACTCAATTTTACAATGTTAAGCGGGTGAAAAAAACTCCTTAATCTTGTATTTGGGTCAAAAATGGGCACCCATAGAAATGAATGGGAAAAACTATAATTTAGAGCATTCTAAAATAAGCCAAAATAAGACAGCAGGTGACAGCAAAGTCATTTCATCTTTAAGTTTTAGCTCTAAGAACTTATTGGAATGATATTTTAATATAGTTAGAAAAATAAATAAATAAAACATAAAATTTACATAGAAAATATGGTACCTTTTGAAGTAAATAAATTCAAAAATTCCCCCAAAATAAATAAAAAAAAACACCATAAATGGATAGACAAAACTTTATCGAAGACAGTGATATAACATTTATAATAAATAAAAATTAGGATCACACCTGAGTCCCCTGTGCCCACATTCGGCCACAATTACAGGATTAAGGGCTAGAAAGTGAATACGGTTTGAGGGCTACAGTCAGTTATTACACAGCTCTCTGGAATACTTGATTCTGATTGGTCAGCTGGATGTACATTATCCCTTACTTAAAGGGGATGTCTAAAGCTATTTCATGCATTCTGACTTATTTACACTGTTAAAGAGTTGAATTCATATGCTAAACATGGCCAAAGTTTAAGAAAAAAATAGCATGATGGCATTTCTGTGCCAAATACACTCCTTCAGGATTTGTCTGTTTTTGGGGAGAATTAGTACAACATATCTGTCTTTTACAAATCTGATAAAACTTAAGACTCTTCGGAGATATGAAGGATGCAATACTACTCTATAGGTCCTCTCATTAACATGAGAAACTGTGTGTGTTATGTAACCTTTAATAACAGGACATGAGGAAACTCTGACCTGGGCATGGCTGAGAGTTGCAGTCCTGATACTCGACGGGCGTCCCGCTGCAGGCGAACGGTGTGCTCTTCCCATCAGGAGTGGCACAGGAGCGCTTGCGTGTGCGAAAGCCTTTGGAACACTCTTTGGAACATGCAGACCACGTTTCCCATGATGACCAGGCGGCTCCTTGGACTCGTGTAACGGGTCGACCCATTCTCAACAAGTCCTCAACTAGACCTACAAGCATAAAAAGGACTAATCAAAATCATTTTGAGTCGATTTAAAGGTACAATATGCAGGATTTTTGCAGTAAAATATTCAAAAACCACTAGGCCAATGTAATAGATTTTGTTTAATTGATTACTAAATTGATTACTATGGTGTGTGTGTGTGTACCGTCAGTCTCACAGACAGCAGCTCCGTCAGTGGTGGGACAGAGGCGAGTCTCTATCTTGCGTTTGCCGAGCTGCAGGTCGTGAGGGTCAGCGAGGAGAGCCCTACAGGTGTACCTGACCCTCTGTTCCTGTCTCGCACCCATCTGAGTCACGTTAACAGCGTACCAGGGGGTCCACGGCGTGGTGCGCCTCACCTCGGCACACGCGTCCAAATTGCACGCCTTGTACTCCTGGATGCAGTAACACACACATGATAGATGCTGATAAGTCTATGTGATTTTTGTTGGGTTTTTGTTGATTTTATGACTAGCTGAAGACCCTACCAGAGGGCAACCAGGACACGTGTTGCCATTCTCGCAGGTTCGAACACGGGATTGGACTCCACCACCGCAAGCAACGCTACATTTGGACCAAGCGCTCCAGGAGACCCAGGACACCGGAACAGGACATGGATTCTTTTCGTTACACAATCTGAATCACACAAACATGAACGACTCATCTTCCAGTCACCTCAAACAAACAAGTGTACACTTATGGAGTTTGATCTTTTGGAATACACTAAAAAATGACTTTCAAAGGGCCGTTCACACAGAGTGCATTTTTCCATTAACACTCAAGTAAAAAGTTTTTTGCCATTTTTTCGTTCCAAACATGTTCTGTGTGAACCAGCATTAAGAGCTTTTTTTCGTGGCAAATGAAATATCAAACAAAAAGCATGTAGCACATCTCTCATCTGGCCTCACCTCTCCTCTCGCGCCTGACCTACGCATACGCGTCCTCCATGTCGGGGTGCTGGGTTGTTGCAGGAACGCTGACGGACCTCAAATCCAATGCCACAACTGGTGCTGCACTCGGCCCAGGACGACCAGGGGGTCCAGCCTCCATTCCTGAACACACAGAAGCAGGAGTTAGGAGTTATCTAATAAAACACACCTAAGTGAGGACAAGAGACCTCTTTTAAAAAAAAACATTACAAGACTTACAGAGACATAAGATGTCTATATTTAAATGACCTTGATTATGATTGGCTGACCTCTGCGTACAATTACCTTTCATTATATCGTTCATCACAGCAGCTGCTAAATGCTGTATAGGAGTCGATAATGTAGTCGGTTTTTTTCGGGTCGAAATTTTGAGTTTCGATATCTCAGCTCTGGAAGGGTCTAGAGCCTCCATTTTTGCACTCAGGTCTAAGTCTCATGGCCCCCTATCAGAATCCAGATTTTCAAGAAGATCAGAGAAACTCAAAATTTTGACCCGAAAAAAAAAACAAAAAAAACAAAAAAAACAACAGTGGTACCCCTTTCGTTTTTTTTTTTTTTCCGGGTCGAAATTTTGAGTTTCGATATCTCAGCTCTGGAAGGGTCTAGAGCCTCCATTTTTGCACTCACGTATAAGTCTCACGGCCCTCTATCAGAATCCAGAGTTTCAAGAAGATCAGAGAAACTCAAAATTTCGACCCGGGAAAAAAAAAAAAAAAAACGAAAGGGATACCACTGTCGTTTTTTGGGGGGGTTTTTTCGGGTCGAAATTTTGCAAGCGGGATTGTGATGTCAAAACTTCCCAGCCCAGAAAAGTTAAAGATAAAGATATCGTTAAAATAGTCTGAGTGACTACAGTGGCTCAATCTTAAGTTTATCAAGTGATGAGAACACTTTTTGCGCGCAAAAAACGAACAAAAATAAAGATTTTATTTATTGTTTTATTTTATTATTCACGGCCATGAGATTTCACGTAGTGTAACTGCGGAACGCTTCTGTGTTGCACGTCGCATGTAGGCTCACTATTGGCCGACGTTGGTCATGTGACTGTGATGAACACAGAAGTGCTGGGCAGTTACACTACGTGAAATGCATCTCGTCATTTGATAAACATAAGATTGAGCCACTGTAGTCACTTGGACTATTTTAACAATGACTTTAATAACTTTTCTGTGCCGGCCAGTCTCGATTCCTTAAAGGAGTAGTTCACTCTTAAAAAAAACTTTTAATTTATTCACCCCCATGTCATCCAAGATGTCCATGTCTTTCTATCTTCAGTCGAAAAGATATTAAGGTTTTTGATTAAAACATTCCAGGATTTTCTCCATATAATGGACATCAATGGGAAGCAAACGGTTCAAGGTCCAAATGACAGTTTCAGTCCAAACTGTTCAAAGGGCTTTAAACGACACCAGATGAAGAATAAGAGTTTTATCTAGGACCCTTCGAGTCATGACTCGAAAAAAGATTTGTTCATTTTGATGAACGAGTTCGAACAGGAGAGTCACGAACGCTCATCACAGAACAGAGCAAGGCGAGCATTTGCGCTTATAAAACTTAAACTTTTTTATTTATTTTTGAAATGAGCGATCGTTTCACTAGATAAGACCCTTATTCATCGTCTGGTGTCGTTTAAAGCCCTTTAAAGCTGCACTGAAGGACCTTGAACCGTTTGGTGCCCATTGAAGTCCATTATATGGAGAAAATCCTGGAATGTTTTCATCAAAAACCTTAATTTCTTTTTGACTGAAGAAAGAATGACATGGACATCTTGGATGACATGGGGGAGAGTAAATCACCAGCAAAAGGTTTTTTTTTTTAAAGTGAACTACTCATTTGTGTTCTGAAGATGAACGTAAGTCTTAAGGGGTTAGAACAACAAGAGGGTGAGTAATTACAGACAGAATTTTCATTTTGGGGTGAACTCTCCCTTTAACAGTAGCATTCTGAAAAACATGTATTAGCCAGTCATTACTCAAACTGTTGATCATTTATCAAGTATCTGCTCCAGCTGAAAGATCCTGCTATTCTTTTGTTATACTGAAACATTGCGTCCTGTTAGCTTCTTGGTGATGTGTGTGTTTAAACAAGCTCTCTAGGTGAAGAAATAATTGGAACATTGATTCAGAGACTGCAGGATAATGGGACAAGCAAAGAAGGAGCAGCTCCGCCAGAACTGTGGCGTCAGCATCTCGTAGTTAATGAATACATCCAAGCGACGAGTTACACGCAGCTCGTCTGTATCAGTGCTCGGGATTGATGGACTCGAGGTCCCAGTCTCTGCAGCTGTTAGCGTTGGGTGGTTCCTTTCTCTCACGGAAGAGCTGAATCAGAGGGAATAAAAGCTTCTGACATTTTGATTGTCTGTGATTGAAGACTTCAGGCTGATCGCTCTGGCTCTCATACATCACTCTGACCACACTGTTTACACCTGGCACTTTCCAGATTTTAAAAGGCTAGTTCATCCAAAAAAAAAAAAAAAGTTCATCTGCCATCATTTACATTACTGACTCATACGCATACCAACCCCTATGACTTTCTGTTCTGTGGAACGACAGTGAATAAGTGGTGAGATGTACATTTGAGTATTGTTTGTAAGGTACCTTTGGGCAGTTTACAAGATAAAATGATTGGCTACTCTTTGAAATCACAATTGTATTGCAATATGTTGTTTTAAACCACTAATCTTTTACCTTGAACCTGCTTTATTAACAATTATTTGCTATATGCAAAGTGGTTGTAAAAAAAAGTTACATAGTTTACATAGATAGTTACTTGTAGTGTAGCTAACTACTTTTTCAGAAGGGTAGCTTGACTGTATCATAACTACTTTAACTAACGTGTAACTTCTAGCTCGTCAAACTATAGTTTCAGAGTAGCTTCCCCAACACTTATGACTTGTGTGCTATATTTCAAGTCTTTCAAATATGTATATGTATGTACAGTATACCATTGAAAAGTTTGGGCGCACTTAGACTGTTGTTTTTTAATAATTAAATTTATCAAAAGTGACAGTAAAACATTTATGTAACAAAATATTTCTATTTTAAAAAGAGTTTTCTAATCACAAAAATATTTACGTTTTCAAATATTTATAATTATCATAAATGTTTATTGAGCAGCAAATTATCATATTATGATTTCTGTAGGATCATGTGACACTGATGACTGGAGTAATGATGATGAAAATTCAGCTTTGATCACAAGAATGAATTACATGTTAAAATATATTGTAATAGAAAACAGTTATTTTAAATGGTAATACATTTTCATAATATCACTGTTGTTTTTAATGTAGTTTTGATCAAATAAATACAGCTTTGGAGAGCATGACTTTCAAACCATGAAAAAAAAAAAAGCAGACCCCAAACTTTTGAATTATGTTCGCATATGTGCAAATATAGATATATGTCATGCCAGGTTTGTTGTCAGTGATGCTAAATATCATGTTTCGCATGTGCTTAGTAACTAATCGCAAAATGACAACTTATGGTGTTTTGTCCTTTTTTGGCTTTAACAAGTGTGGTCAGTATCGTGGTCATGGTGAGTACAGTGAGTGTACCTGGAGCAGTTGGCCACCTCTATGTTGGCTCCGACACACTTCATCCCTCCACACTGGGGTCGAGGGTTATCACAGGACCTGGTGCGACACTGACACGTGCTGGTGCCTTCCCCTCCGTCATCATGGTTACAAGCCTGCCATGGGGACCAGTGGCCAAATCCACCATCTTGGGTAAGTTTCCGCTCCTGTGAAGGTAAACACAAACCATAGCGTCCCTAGTTGATTGATCACAGTATATTAGGACAACTGTTTTGTATTACACGTTTTCTGAAATGTTATGTTTAAAGCGTAAACAAGTCTGCAATTGCATCTGATCCATGTTATTCTTGATCCGAAGCTTCTAGGTTAGTTCAGTGGCGTTAGTGTTGATTTACATTATGTCTAGGCTTTAACCAGTTTGCATATGCTTATTTTTACAGTAACATCAATGATGAAGCCTGGCGGGACAACAAAAGCAACTCTAGGAATGACAAACATTCTGCAAAAGTTTGGGGAAACACTCACTAACTGTCAAAGTCATTAAAGTCGTTACTATGGAAACAGTGGGTATTGCCTGTTAGCATGGTAGAAAGTACTTTCAGTGCAATTGTACAAGCATACAACTTGGGACGAACCCAAAGCTTCCAGTATGGTAGAAAATTAGGTTTGTTTATTATTGCTCCTCTGAGGACACCAGCCATCAGAGATAATAGGAAATGTGTGATGTCTAATTATGAACCTAATGAAGTGTCGAGAGGGAACAGGAGTGACATTGGCCAGCCGTCGTGCAGAACACCAGCGTGTAATTGACACTGTCAGAGTCTGGATCAGCTGGGTTAACCTTCAGGCTCTTCGGCACGAACTTGATTCTTCGTGACCAGCGCAAAAATTCATAAGAGATTGTTGGTGTACTCAAAGAACGCTGTTATGAATCTGGTCTTCAGAATCTCTGAGCTGGAAATGTAATCATTGTAGAATAGAATAGAATAGAATAGAATAGAATAGAATAGAATAGAATAGAATAGAATAGAATAGAATAGAATAGAATAGAAACCTAATAGAATAGAATAGAATGGAATGGAATGGAACAGAACAGAAATGAATAAGAGTGTGGAATAGAACAGAATACAGAATAGAACAGTACAGAATAGAATAGATCATATTAGATTAGAATAGAACAGAATACAGAATATAATAAAACAGATAAGAATCAAACAGAATATAACATAATTGAATATAATACGATAATTGATAAATGCATCATTCTATGTAATAGAATAGAATATCATATTAGATTAGATTAGATTGGAATAGAAGTGAAACCTAATAGAATAGAATAGAATGGAATGGAATAGAACAGAACAGAAATGAATAAGATTGTGGAATAACAGAATACAGAACAGAACAGTACAGAATAGATCATATTAGATTAGAATAGACCAGAATACAGAGTAGAATAGAACAGACCAGAATAGAACATAATACAGCAGAACAGATAAGAATCAAACAGAATATAACATAATTGAATATAATATAATATAACCAAACCAAAAATAAGATTATAGAATAGAACAGAATGCAGAATAGAACAGGACAGTATAAAATTGATCATAATAGAACCAAAATAGAATAGAACAGAATGGGATATAACAAAACAATGTGAAATATAAAAGAGTAGAAAATAGAACAGAATACAGAATAGAATAGTATAGAAGAGACCAGAATAGAACATAATACAGCAGAACAGATAAGAATCAAACAGAATATAACATAATTGAATATAATATAATAGAACATAACCGTAATTAATATTATAGAATAGAACAGAATGCAGAATAGAACAGGACATTATAAAATTGATCATAATAGAACCAAAATAAAATAGAACAGAATGGGATATAACAAAACAATGTGAAATATAAGAGTATAAAATAGAACAGAATACAGAATAGAATAGTATAGAACAGACCAGAATATAACATAATATAACAGAACAGAAAAGAATCAAACAGAATATAACATAATTGAATATGATATAGAACAGAACCGAAAATAAGATTATGGAATAGAACAGAATGCAGACTAGAACAGGACAGAATATAATAGATTATAATAAAACCAAAAATAGAATAGAACAGAGTAGTATAGAACAGAATGGAATACAATAAAACTATATGAAATCTAAAAGATTATAAAATAGAACAGAATACAGAATAGAATAGTATAGAACAAACCAGAATAGAACATAATACACCAGAACAGAAAAAAATAGAACATAATTGAAACGAATAGAACGGAACAGAATAGAATAGAATATAATAGAATAGAAGAATAGAATAGAATGTGATGGGATATTGGTCTTACAGGGCACTTTGTGATGTCTTGGCTCCACTGGCTCATGTTGGAACTGTCCTCAATCGTCGTACAGCGCTTCTCTCTCCGGTCCCATCCGCAGTACGGATCCCTGGCGCCCAGACAATCCCTGCGGAAACACACACATACAAACAGTCACAAATCAATGACAACATCGTAATAACTACCAGTGTAGAGTGTGAGGATTGTGGGTAATGAAGTACTTATCCAAGACATCCCGAATTAAAGGCATTTATCTTAAAACAAGGTTAGTGCCCCATGAACTTATGGCGTTTGTATGAGCATATACAATCTAATATACGTAGCTGGTTTTAAGTCTACCATGTATGGTTATGTTTTATGGCTTATACCTCAAATGTCAATGTAGAAATTGTATTGAATTTTTACTTCCGGCACCGGCTGTGGGCGGGACTGTGATGCTCTATACTGGGTGACTCTCAGATAATAAACACTGAATCAATAATGAATGTTTTGCCTAATATCTCATGTCAGAGATTGATGTAAATGTAATCCAAGCATCTGATCAAAACATGATATGATCTACAGTAACTATCGAGAAAACACAAGCAGCATCAAATCCTGCTCTGGGAGATAAAGAATATCTGACAGCATCTCTGGTGATTTATTAGAGCTAATAGACTTGTGCTTTTCTCCTTGTGTCCTTTAGGTTCAATTGAGTGCAACAGTGTTATCAATTCAGAAGCATGTTTCATTATTTTAAAGGACATTAAGTATAAAAAAAAAATCAAACAATGTACATTACCAGTAAAATAGCAGCATATTTACACTACCTCGCAAAAGGTCAGTAAGATTATTTTTGAATAATAAATATATCACTTTATCACTGTTTTTAGAATTGATAATCAGAAATGTTTCTTATCAAATCATCATATTAGAATGATTTCTGAAGGATCATGTGGCACTGAAGACAGCTTTACATCACAGGAATAAAATGCATTTTAATATTAACTAATATTAGTTCTTCTAAACTCTAATAATACCTCACAATATTACCGTTTTTAATGTATTTTTAATCTAATAAATGCAGCTTTGGTGACTTTTAAAAACATAAAAAATTTCCTACCGACCATAAACTTTTGAACTTGTCATATTTTACCCAAAACTCAAACAAAACAATATCTCTCACTAAGTTCACTAACAAACTGAACATCCGATAACTTGACATTGGCATATGAAGTAATCAGAGAAAACCGCAAATCGTGCTGGAGATGCTAAAAGCCATACCGAGAATACATTTGCATACATTAAAGGTTATATAAACTTATAATGACTAAACACTTGCAGCTCAATCAGACTCCATAGATGAACATTTGTGTAAAACAATTAGAGTTATTTGCAACAACCTTGTGAGATCTGACCTTTTGCCATCTGTGTGTGAAGAATGTGTAATGGCTTCAGCATGTTAAACACTGAGCGGCTTCACAAACACGGTTTCATCACGTCCAGTAACAGCATCTTATATCAAATGTTTCTGTCTTGTGTAACTCTGAGTGTTGTGCAAGAACATCTGCGACAGGAATTTAGGGAGAGAGTCCAAGACATCACAGTCCTCACAAAATGACACACTTCCACCTCTTAATAATAACCATCACCCTGCACACACACACATACACACCACTAAACTGACAGATCATGTGCAAAACCTCTGACGTGACATGCCGGATGAAGAAAAACTGACGTAACATGGTGTATTTTAAACACAGTGACATGCTACATCAGAGCTTCGGGGCATTTAACAGATCGGAAACAATGTTTTGCTTGATTTTCAACCCCAATTTAACATGTTTTAGGGTACAAATTCACACAATGTGGAGTCCCAATTCATCCATGTGGAGTCATCCATTAATTTATGGATCCGATATCTAATTAGATCTGTAATTTAAGTGCAGTCATTTCCTGTGAGGAGTGATGCGCGTGCATTATATATTTTTAATGATGTTCGACAATTTATAGGTGTTCTATTCATAGCGGTGACGCAGAACACGATACAGCGATTTTTTTTTTTTTTCAAATGACCTAGTTCATCATTCATCTGCCTCTCGGCCCTTGGTGGAGAATTTATGAGATAATAATTTCTCTGACTACCCATAAGTGCTGTCGTTCACTTCACCTCCTCGAGCTTCACTTCCTGTCTGACTTCAAGTGCATTAGGACATTTTCTGTAATCATCCTTTGCCGTAATCTAACAGCATGTGTTAGTTTAGATGTCATGTGCGACCAGGTCAAAACGACAGCAAATGAGTCTGTCGTGAAACTAACGGCTCAACCGTGTTCAAGGTTAGGATGCTGTGACCTCATGAGTCTGTTAAAAAGTGGGGTTGCAGAACTATGGTGCGTTCATGTGCTATGGTAATTATGGCAAATACCAAAAGCCGACGTGGAAAATGCACACGAACACTCTCTCATGTGGTATTTTCCACTGAGCTGCCGAGATGAGATAACCTTTGACCTTTTAAAAATGGCGGAGAGCAACGTGAGAGTTGTGAATGGTAATGATTTAGAAAATATACAGCATATTATTTACCGATTGGGTTTTGATAAATCATTTACTTGCTGTAACAGATGACTTAAAGGGATAGTTCACTTTGAAATTAATTTTTGGTGTGTTTTAGCTTACCTCAAGAGCATCCGAGATGTAGGTGTCTTTGTTTCCGTAGTAGTTTCAATTTTAGATATTTTAAGGTCAAAAGGTTCTTGTCTGTCAGTCATATAATGGAGGTCTATGGTCACCACCTCAAAGAGCATGCACAGAGAAGTCCAAATTAAACATGATTTAATGACTCGTAAATGTAAGTACACATCGATGGCCTAAGACACGAAACGAGCGGTTTGTGTGAGAAAACGAACAGTATTTATATCGTTTTTAACCACTTTGTGGCTGTGGTTACAAGAGGGTTATAAATACTGTTCGTTTTCTCACACAAACCGCTCGTTTCGTGTCTTAGGCCATCAAAGTGTACTTACATTTACGAGTCATTAAATCATGTTTCATTTGGACTTCTCTGTGCATGCTCTTTGAGGTGGTGACCATAGACCTCTATTATATATAATATCATTAAAATATCAAAATTGAAACTACTGCAGAAACAAAGACACCTACATCTTGGATGCCCTTGAGGTAAGCTAAAACACACCAAAAATTAATTTCAAAGTGAACTATCCCTTTAAGAAATCTAAAATAGTTTTAGCTAAATAACAGGTCTGGATCTCCATCTTTTTATAACATTACGACAACAAAAGCACTTGAACACAACTCACCGGTAAATATCAATTCACAAGTGGAAAATATCATATTTTGAACACGTGAACACACCACTAGTGTGTGTATGTGTGTGACTTACTGTTCAGTTTTGTAGCTGGAGCATCTCTCCAGTGGGATCTTCAGCACTCTGCTGGGAAGTCCCACGAAAAGCGACCTATCGTTGTGCAGAATCTGTAGGTTTAGGATTGGCTCCTGCATGTTTTCTGGAAGAATGTTCATCTCCTCCAAGTAACATCCACGCAGACTCTTATTACTGGTGGACAAGGCCTTAATGATGGTGCCGTGCTCTGATTGGTCAGTTAAAGAAAACAGCTACAATCAGAAGCGCAAGTTCTTCTAAACATCCCAGCTGAAAAATCCAGCCACCAGAATAAGGAATTTTTTTTTTTGGATCCGGCAATAGCATCCCAGATGTGTAATAGCCGTCCAAACACATATCCCACGAGTAGACTAGAAACGACTGGTTTTTCACTGACAGCCCAAACCTTGTCTTGTTTTAGACGTCTGGGCTGTCAGTGAAAATTTGTCAGTGAAAAAACAGTCGTTTCTAGTCTATTCTTGGGATATGGACATCTATTAAATGTAGACGTATGGGGTGTGTTTGGACGGCTATAGAATACCGAAGTAATGACATCACTTTGTAGGCCAAAATGCGAGAGTTAGCATTTTAGCACTCCCGGTTCCCTTGCTCTAAAGCCTATGGGTTTTTTGAATGTGGTTTTGCTAAATCGCCTGAAATAAGGTCTGTGGTGAACAAAGCCTCTAAATATTTTCACATTTGATCTATGACACAGAACACACAGTTATAACCTGCTTGTGGTTTTATAAACTTTATTGTGTCTGCTTGTTTTTTTTAACTTTATACAGGCTTCAAAATGTACAAATTTTGGATTAACTTGTAAAGATTATCTTGACAGACAAAACGTGTAAGGGTCACAGATCTTATTTTTTGCAATTTTTCCAAAAGTCTATGGGGAAAGTGTATAGATTTCCGATCGAGGGAACCCTAACATCCGAGTTGTCCTACAAAGTGACGTCATAACTTCGGCACTCTATTAGACGTCTTTTAAACGCAAAATTGCTTGCTGGGATGGGGTGCTGGTTCCCAGCATGAGAAGTTAGTTAGGCCAGCACTATATCAGCTCTATCCATCATAACCCAGCCTGGACAAACATGCTGATATATGCTGGATTTGCAGCAGAGATTTGAAAACACAATGGAGGAAATGCTTTTGAATTCTTTGCAAGAGATGCGTGTCAGATTTCTTTGCTATCTTTACCTGTGCCGATGTACATGACGTGGTAAAGCGTGTCCCTCCCCTGAACGATGTCCACAGCCAGCCTGGAGTAACGGATGTTGTCCTGCATGACCAGAGGATCTGTGGAGATGGGCTGAACCACCTCACTCATGAGGAAGAGCCGCTGGGCGTCTTGAAGACTGCGCTCCGTTAGATTACTGCCTGAACCCGAATCATTCACTGTCCCACACTGGCAGAGAGAAAAAAACCAATTGAGTACTGTATTTGGTGCCAGAAGTTACAGCTGCAGCATTTAATTTCCTTCACCTGAAAGTTCGGGATGGGATTGGGAGTGGAAAGCCAGCTGGTCCGAGGGTTCTCCTGATAACGGAAGGGTCCGTTAAAGGCCTGTGTGATGGCACTGAGGTTAAACGCACACACTGCTGACGCAGCAATGCTGTTCCTGTGAGGAGAGACGAGAGAGGGAAGTGAAGCAAATTCTACATTAAAAACCTTGACTGGAGAAACAGGACCATTCAAAAGTTTGGGGTCATTAAGACTTTTTTTGTTGTTGTTGAAAGAAGTCTCTCATGCTCACCAAGACTGCTTTTATGCGAACTAAAATACATTAAAACAGTAATATTGTGAAATATTATTACACTTTAAAATACATTTTTAGTGTTCGAATATATCATTTTTATTTCTGTGAATTTTCAGCATCATTACTCCAGTCTTCAGTGTCACATGACCCTTCAGAAATCTAATTCTAATATGCTGGTTTGCTGCTCAACAAACATTTCTGATTATTATCAATATTGAATAGAAAGTTAAAAAACAGCATTTATTTGAAATCGAAGTCTTTTGTGACATAATAAATATATGTATAATGAACCTTTTCAATTTAAAGGAGCAGTTCACTTTTGACAAAGCTTTTGCTGATCATTTACTCACCCCCATGTCATCCAAGATGTCCATGTCTTTCTTTCCTCAGCGAAAAGAAATTAAGGTTTTTGATGAAAACATTCCAGGATTTTCTTTATTTAATGGACTTCAATGGGAACCAAACGGTTCAAGGTCCAAATGAGAGTTTCAGTGCAGCTTCAAAGGGCTTTAAACGACACCAGACGATGAATAAAGGTCTTATCTAGGACCCTTCGAGTCATGACTCGAAAAAAGATTTGTTCATTTTGATGAACGAGTTCGAACAGGAGAGTCACGAACACTCATCACAGAACAGAGCAAGGTGAGCATTTGTGCTTATAAAACTTAAACTTTTTTATTTATTTTTTAAATGACCGATCGTTTCACTAGATAAGACCCTTATTCATCGTCTGGTGTCGTTTAAAGCCCTTTGAAGCTGCACTGAAACTCTCATTTGGACCTTGAACCACCGTTTGGTTCCCATTGAAGTCCATGAAGAAAGACATGGACATCTTGGATGACATGGGGGTGAGTAAATTAACTGCAAATGTTTTTTTTTTTTTTAAAGTGAACTACTCCTTTAAATGAAAGTTGTAACAAATCTTACTTACCTGTATATTATATATTATTACCGGTACATATATAATGTCTAAGAAGTAATTAGGTTTTGGCACAAAACTTGTGGAATTCCTGTTGGAAATTGCATTTTCCGAGTGTGATGTAGAATCCACTCACACATTGGTGGTGAAGACTCCGTAGATGAGGTCCTGCTCAGGGAGGTAGAAGGTGCTCTGCAGCTCATGGTAGTAGAAGGGAACATCTCCAGAGCGGGAACAGTTCAGCCGGGCCTTCATGAAGGTGGTCCATGTGTCTTCCAGCAGGAAACGACCGCCGATGTCATTCTGACACACGCGGGCCACACGAGAGAAGACAATCTTCCCACAATCCTGTTCTACCGCGTTCTCTCGGAGAAAGAGGTATGTGAAGCGGCCCACCTCATACGCAGAGACAAAGTGAGGATCTGTGGAGAGAACGGGGAGGAAGATGATGCAATATATTACTATCAAAACACTTTTTTCAATACATAGCCATAAATAAATGGGTGACTGACAAACCCATGTCCGAGTCGCATTTCACCCCAAAATCAGAAGAAAAAAGTATTTTGCGTAAAAGAAATTGAAGAATATTTAACACTATTTTATTACAGTAAAATACAATATTTAAATTAGGGCTGGGCATCGATTAATCGCATTCGAAATAAAAGTTTGTGTTTACATAATACATGTGTGTGTAGTGTGTATAATTATTTTGCATACATAAATATACACACATGCATGTATATATTTAAGAAATATTTGCATGAATATACTGTATATATTTATACATAATTTACATTAAATATTAATATGTTATATATTAACAACACATTTTTCTTAAATATATACATGCACGTGTGTGAATTTTCATATACAAGTTAATTATACAGTGCACAGTGCACCCACATATATTATGTAAACACAAACTTTTATTTTGGATGCGATTAATCGCAATTAATCGTTGCCCAGCCCTAATTTAAATAAAACATTTTCACGTCATAAATTTTTTATTGGTGAATTTTCAAATATTTTTATGATGCATATAAGCTAATTATATATGTTTAAATAAATTCTTTGAAAAAAGGCATTTTTATGATCATAAACATAATGTAACCAGATGTTTAGCTTTTTTTTTTCATTGGTGAATTCTCTAATACAGTATTTTGTTGCTACAATAAATACAATAAGCTATATCTAATATAAATATAAAAGTAACAAAAAATACTACTAAGAATATACAATTTAAGAATGGTTATTTTTAACGCTTCCTTTTACAGTACAGTACTTACAGTGTACTTAACTAGAAAGTATTGGCTAATATAAGGTAAGTACATGGAACAGGGGTAGGTTCAGGGTTAGTACTAGTTATTACCCAGTAATTGTAGTTACCAAAATAAGTACATAGCATTTAAATGGGTAACTGGACTGTAAAAGGAAGCGTTACTGATTATTTTTGCAGTGATGAGAATATACTGTCGCTGAATAGTCAAATAGTTTCACAATACAAATAAGCTCCAAGAGTAGGTTTCATTTTCTTTTAGAAGAGCATAATTTCTCTATTTTGGTTTTGGAATGGACGCGTTCTTGGCACGTTTTGTCAGATTCTCTGATATGTGTGTGTGTGTAGTCCCACTGTACCACTGAGCCATTTGGAGTTGTACTGGGCGGTCCGCAGGGGGGGCATGTTCCCCAGACTGCGGTAAATAATAGGGTCACGGCTAGAGAAATCAGTCACAGTTGCCGCATAGACTTCTCCACTCTCAGTTATCATCGCTGTAGAGTTGTGTCGAGGGTCATAGGGACAGCGCGCCACCCCACTGATGGACTCCAGAACGCTCGCCATGTCAGTAATAGGACGCGTCGTACAGATGGGCATGAAAGCATTAGTGCCACAGGTAAACAAACGGCTGCCGTTCAACAGGAGGACACGAACATAGTTCTGACACTCATCCTGAGAGGAGCAGAGGAAGGGAAGAGAGATTTTATTTCATTTCACATACAAACACAATAACATACATTCATTCATTCACAGATCTTTCTTCTCACCTCTGTCTTTCCTTTGCTCTGGCAGGACCTCCTGGTGGTCTCGTCTACGGCCCATTCTGTGGCCTGCAATCAACAGACAATTAACATGGAAGAAGATGGGGGATATGAGGGTGGAAAGCATGGTAATTTGAAAATACTACATGTTTTCTACTAATACAAAGCTTAAAGGAGTAGCTCACTTTTGAAACAACTTTTGCTGATAATTTACTCACCCCCATGTCAACCAAGATGTCCATGTCTTTCTTTCTGCAGTCGAAAAGAAATTAAGGTTTTTGATGAAAACATTCCAGGATTTTTCTCCATATAATGGACTTCAATGGGAACCAAACGGTTCAAGGTCCAAAAGACACTTTCAGTGCAAACTGTTCAAAGGGCTTTAAATGATTCCAGACGATGAATAAGGGTCTTATCAAGCGAAACGATCGCTCGTTTAAAAACAAATTAAAGTTTTTAAAGTTTATAAAGTTTTATAAGCTCAAATGCTCACCTTGCTCTGTTCTGTGACGCACGTTTGTGACTCTCCTGTTCGACTCTTTTCACGAATCTTTTCCAAGTCATTTGGTTGATTCAATGAACGAAACGAACGAATTGACTCAAGAAAAAGATTTGTTCATTTTGATGAACAAGTTCAAACAGGAGAGTCACAAACGCGCATCACAGAACAGAGCAAGGCGAGCATTTGTGCTTATAAAACTTAAACTGTGTTATTTATTTATTAAATGAGCGATCGTTTCGCTTGATAAGACCCTTATTCATCATCTAGAATCGTTTAAAGCCCTTTGAACAGTTTGCACTGAAACTGTCTTTTGGACCTTGAACCGTTTGGTTCCCATTGAAGTCCATTAAATGAAGAAAATCCTGGAATGTTTTCATCAAAAACCTTAATTTCTTTTCGCCTGAAGAAAGAAAGACATGGAGTAAATTATCAGCAACATTTTTCTCAAAGGTGAACTACTCCTTTAATGCTAAATCCTGAAGTATCCCTTTAAGACAGCAGCATGTGGATGTACAAGAAATACCCTGATGTTTAAAAGTCAAGCTTCCTTTCCTGTGCAAATCAGAAAACTGGAATCCTTTCAATGATTCGCCTGAGTCAATGATGTGGGTGACATGTTGGAATGATAAACACGTTAAAAAAAACAACCACATTTAAATATTTATTTCATTACAAAATTGTTAAAGGTCACACAAGGACTACTGTTTACTGATGATTCGAACAAATTCGTAAATAGTTTACTTGTGCCAGTTTCATTCAAACGAACTGTCCGAACAAACAAACTCCTTAAAGTGTAAAATTCCTTTAACCTTTAAACAGCCATGACGACAAATCCAAACCTCTGACTTTGATTTACATTTAAGGAGGCAGAATAACATAACATCCTCTTAAAGCAGTAAAACTATGAAAGATATTCAGTCGTGGGAAGCTCTTCCATTCGTTCAGCTTCTTTCCTTAATGTCAAGAAGGTACAAAACACACAATAACAGGAGACAAAGAGATGGAAGATGGAAAGTTTCGCTGCAAATACACAATATGACTCCATGGCGAGGCAGATGTGTGAAAGAGCAATTGTGTGACATTTAATTAGGCAACACTGGACGGTTTGTCCGAATCGCATTCGTTCTCTTATCTGAAACGCAAACCCTTGAATGTGTGGTTTCACTGGTTTTAGACGTTCTTCCTCTCTTTTGTTCCTTGTCCCTCCCTCTCCTTTCACAGGCTGCTTTGTCATGTTTATCTGTGTTGTCATTGCCTCAAAAATAATGTAGAACAGAGTCTCTCTCACACGATAGACTGAAATAATAACGATGATTTTGTATTGGTTGTGGACCTTGTGAGGATCCCAGCAGGCCGTGAATAGAGTGAGAAGAGTGAAAAGGTCACAGATAAAACATCTAGATTATTAAACTCACACTTTCACACAAGAGGGTGAACTTCATCCCAACTTCAAACTTCATCCCAAAATCAAAATATACACCACACTTTGAAATCAAGTTTTGGTGTGTTTCCTTTCAAACCGACAAACCGTTCTTGTCTGTCAGTCATATAATGGAGGTCTATGGTCACCACCTCAAAGAGCATGCACAGAGAAGTCCAAATTAAATATGATTTAATGACTTGTAAATGTAAGTACACATTGATGGCCTAAGACACGAAACAAGTGGTTTGTGTGAGAAAACGAACAGTATTTATATCATTTTTACCTCTTGTAATCACAGCTACGTCCAACTGATCTGAGGGTGCTCTGTGGCTGTGGTTACAAGAGGTAAAAACGATATAAATACTGTTGCTTTTCTCACACAAACCGCTCGTTTGGTGTCTTAGGCCATCAATGTGTACTTACATTTACGAGTAATTGAATCATGTTTAATTTGGACTTCTCTGTGCATGCTCTTTGAGGTGGTGACCATAGACCTCAATTATATGACTGACAGACAACGAATCTTTTTCCGAGTCAAGTCGTTCATTTCGTTCGTTGAATGAACCAAATGACACGAAAAAAGATTCGTTCACTTTGATGAACGAGTTCAAACAGGAGAGTCACGAACGCGCATCACAGAACAGAGCAAGGTGACCATTTGCGCTTATAAAAACCTTTTTTTTTTAAATGAGCAATCGTTTTGCTATAAAAGACCCTTATTCATCGTCTGAAATCGTTTAAAGCCCTTTGAACAGTTTGCAGATTGCACTGAAACTGTCTTTTGGACCTTGAACCGTTTGGTTCCCATTGAAGTCCATTATATGGAGAAAAATCCTGGAATGTTTTCATCAAAAACCTTAATTTCTTTTCGACTGAAGAAAGAAAGACATGGACATCTTGGATGACATGGGGGTGAGTAAATTATCAGCAAAAGCTTTTTCACAAGTGAACTACTTTCACTGTTTAGTGGTAGTTTGAGAAGTTTTAAGAGCAACATTGCATATACTAAAAACATTTTTTTCAAAGCGGTTACATTTTTGATAAGTGACATCTGTGTTTCCACACTATTGAAAAGCACCAGGCGCTTCTGATGAGCACAAACACGTCTACAAAGGAGCCGATTACACATCTTCTGACAAACAGCATCTGTTCATTTGACTTTAGCAGACTACATTTCATTCCTGTTGTTTAGGAGAAAGAGCGAAACAAAGAGAGAGAGAAAGAGAGCGCAAGGTTTCAGAAAGCAATCATCAATCTAAACGAGTCTCTGCAGTCAGTCACTGAACTGACGTCTTCAATTGAAGAGCAGGATTCACCCTGAAAAGATCTCGGGGTCAGACTCGCGTCGCCGCTGGATGTTGAGGGGGTTGTGTGTTTTCTCAAGATCTTCTCATCCTTGTCTTCCCTACCAGTCACGATCATTTGACCTCAGCTAAAACACTGTTATCTGCTCTCTCTATCTGCCTCTGCGATCTGTTCCTTGACGCAGAACCATTATCACATTTTTCAAGTGAGATATAATAAATCATTAACATGAGATCCAACAGATCCAAACCTCTTGTTATCAATGTTGGGGGGTAATGCATCACAAGTAGCCAGATTACGTCTTACAAGTAGCTAAAGTAACACACTACTTTTAAATATACAACCAAATATCTGAGTTACTTTTCCAAATCAGTAATGCAAGTAACTTTGTTTTCTTATTGACTGCCAGCGCTCGTGTCAGAGGTGTTGTGTGTGAACATGATGCTTATTGCAGCTCTAGACTAAAGTTATGTAATGGTGGACAAACCCAAACACACTTGCTGGCGCTGGAATTTTATCACGCCGTGTGTAGTTAGGACACGGTGATAAGCTTTTTTTCTTTTCCATTTTGAGTCATTTCCACTCAAGCTGCAATTTTGACATTTAATTCATTTTTTATTGTGTGAGTTTAGGATAGCCTACATAAAAAGCTATGAAATTATCTTAGCAATTTTTTTTATTTAATTCTTTTTTTAAATGTCATTGGCAGAATCCATGATGATTTGAGATGGAGACTGGAAATAAAAAACAATGTCATGATGGAGAAATTAAATATGCGGATATAAGTGAAATAAGTCAATTTTGAATGATTTTTTTCCTAACGGAGATGTACAGGACGGCAGTGAGGAGCTTGTCATACGGCCATGTGTGTGTTTGAGTGTGTGTTTGCTCTTGTGGGTCACTCTTGTGGACACAGGGTCACGAGGTCACCCTAAATCACTGGATTCTGACAGATTCTTTAGCGGTTTTCCTCCAGGGCATCACACCCCCTCTCAGGGTTACGGTGAACGTTTATAGAGTTCACCAGCAGGGTCTTAAATAGTCACTCTTACATATCACACAACCACTCAAAGCTTTCAACAGGGATGTCACGCAAGCGCAACACAATCTCAGCGTTCCCAACATACAGTATGTGCAGCTGTGGTTACACAGTAAGTGGATGCGAATCATCCTTGAAGATGAACAAAGGCAATTCGAAGCCACTCCCAGATGGGATTGGTGTCTACTGGCAGATTCTCACCTCAAACACAGCAGACACACACACACACACACACACACACACACACACACACGAGGACAGATGTCTGGGACCATATTCTATCTACACTTTATTTGCTAGTGAAGGTTTCTTGCACCAAAAAGAATGATTTTTTTCATTCCCGATAAACAAAAACAAATATATATATATATATTATATTACCCTGTTCCCAAACATTTTCTTCCCTGTCTGATCATTATGAACATACTCTACACAAAAAAAACAGAAAATTAGGATTTTTTTTATTATTCCAATAAGATCAAAATAGTAATAATAATATTGTTTCTTTCTATCTATCTATCTATCTATCTATCTATCTATCTATCTATCTATCTATCTATCTATCTATCTATCTATCTATCTATCTATCTATCTATCTATCTATCTATCTATATATATATAGTAGGGCTGTCAAAACGATTAATCGCGATTAATCGCATCCAAAATAAAAGTTTGTGTTTACATAATATATGTGGAGGCACTGTGTATAATTATTTTGTATATATATATAAAAACACACATGCATGATTCATGTATATTTAAGAAAAAAAAATTATACATAAAATATTTATATTTACATATAATATAAATTATATATAAATCTATATACAGAATATACATGAAAATATTTCTTAAAAATATACAAGCATTGTATATACAAGTGTGTGTTTTTATATATCTAAAATAATTATACACAGTGCCTCCACATATATTATGTAAACACAAACTTTTATTTTGGATGCGATTAATCGTTTTGACAGCCCTACTATATATATATATATATATATATATATATATATATATATATGTATATTATTTTGGGTTCCTACTTTTAAGAGATTCAGAGGAGAGGAGGTCAAATCAGGACACATCTGTCTAGGGAGTCAGCCAATCTGCACAATAACATGCTACTGAAGGTGTGTGTGTGTGTGATGTTTCAGCTTCTGTGTGTCAGCACTTTTGAACATGTGGACAATCATAATAAAAGTCTGTGCGTGTCTGGCATGAGAAGAATTAAATGGACAGTGCTGGTTCTGCATTTCTAGAGATGTCAAGATGATTGAATGGACAGATGGGAAGGAGTATGAAGAGGAAAAGAAAGTAGTACCTGCAGGAGAGAGATGTTGCTCAAACTCAACCGGAAGAGATGATTCCTACAGAGAGAGAGAGACAGTTTAGGTTTGACAGGTTTGTGTGTGTTTGTTTGTGTGCGAGTGTGTGTGTGTGTTACCTGGCTCCCACTATCAGCTGGTTCCTGGTGAGGTCGAGTGCGAGCGGCGAGTAGTCGTTCACTCCAGGCTGAGAGAAAGAGGACAGCCACGGGCTCAAAGCTGCGGCACAGATGACATTTACACAGTTAACTGTGAGCCTGGACATGTGATCTGTTGTTTAGCTGCTGTTTTCCACTGTTTAGACAGTGTTAACTCTAATCCCACAAGTTAACTCTATACAAATGATAATGTGCCGACTATCAGCATTTCCTCCGCATGATGCTGTGAGCGATTGCACTGATTTGTCTCTGCACACACACATACACAGTGCCGAAGTTTAGCATCGGAAACTGTGAAGATTCTGAGAGTCTGATTCACACATTAATAATCTTGTTCATGATAAGATGCATTATCCACTGATGACATTTACATGCAAACAACCATTTCCCTGCATAATGTGATAGAATGTCATCTTAGTTACTGACGTCTACTGTACACTATCGTTCAAAAGTTTAGGTCGGAGGGATTGTATAACGTTTTGAAGTTCTGCTCACCAAAGCTGCAGTTATTTTATTTGAAATACAGTTAAAAAAACAGTAATATTGTGAAATATTATTAAAATTTGAAAATAACTGTTCTCTATATGAATATATAGTGACATGTAATTTATTCCTGTGATCAAAGCTGAATTTTCAGCATCATTACTCCAGTCTTCAGTGCCACATGATCCTTCAGAAATCACTCTAATATGATGATTTTGTTTTTAAGAAACTTTTCTTGTTGAAAACATTGGATGCTGGATGACAACATTGTTGCTTAATGATTTTGTTGAAGCTGATTCTTTGATGAATAGAGAGTTAAAAACAACAGCATTTTTTTGAAATGGAAATCTTTTGTAACATTTATACATGTATTTACTCTCACTGACCCTGACTTTTGGACTCTAGTGTATAATCAGATTTTTTTAACCTTCAAATGGTCTTCTTTTCCTGTTTACACTTCTGGAAATTGATTGAGTAATTGTACAAAAAATATACATTTTTTTACAAATAATATCCTTTTTTTGTTTACTTCTCATCTATTCATTAATGCTTTGTTTTTGGAGATATAAAGTTCTTTTGTATCCGTATACCACACAATTCCTCAACTACACTATTAGCTTGTATATGAAATTTAATTTTTTATGATACATTGCATTTATGCTCTAGTACTAGGCCTTAATTTCTGTGTAAAATTTTTCAATTTATGCCAGATTTTTTTTTTTTTTTTTTTGGGCACATGAAGAAAATAAATTTAGTTTTTTTCACATTTCCCATTCATTTCAACGTGGGGTCATATTGACCCAGAAGACCAGAGGTGTAAATATTTTTTTACATACCTTCAGAACAACCAAATTAAGCCCAGATTTTTTGCCCAGTTTTTTTGTTTTTTGAAATCTTATTCCACTGAGATGAAGTGAACCTTTTTTTCATTAAGTAAAAGTCAATTGGGGTCGTATAGACCCCATGACCCGATTGAGGGCTACGTTACAGAGCCGACCAACAATCGTGCATTCAGAGGCAGAAACCGCTGCTAGAAACCTGGGGATCTCCAGCTGTATGTGTGAAGATACTTAATATATGTTGTCCTGTTTAAGTGAAACATTGAGAGAGACAGGGGAAAGCGACGGTTGGGAGTCCAAAACACACACACTGGACCATTAATGAGGTGTGAAACCAGACGCCAGTCACAACATCAGCCACAAATGAGAGAACAACAAACTCCACATACAGAAAGGCTGGGAGGAGGCGAATGAATAGTTGGCAAATTCTTGTGAAAGTTTAAATACACTTTTGCAACCTTTCACAATATTTCTTTTCAAAATGTTTTAGTGCACTCTAAAAAATCCTGGGTTGTTTTAACCCAATTTTGGGTAAAATATGGACAAACCCAACTATTGGGTTAAAATTGTAATTTAATGTAACCCAATGTCCATACCCAAATTGGGTTAAAACAAACCAGCATTTTTTAGAGTGTGATCTTCATGTGTATCGCCAAACATATTGACTTCAATAAACCCGTCATTGGCTGGTGTGCTTCTTGTTGGAGGTAAAGGAGAAGATACAGAAGGCCAAAAAGTATTTGGTTACTTAATATTATTTTGGAATATCACACATGAAAATGTTTTGTGACCGCCTAATATTACATCGCCTACAACAACAACAAAAACGCCAGTGCTTATTTGCCAATCGGAACATTAAAGGAGTAGTTCACTTTTAAAAAAAAGCTTTTGCTGATAATTTGCTCACCCTCATGTCATCCAAGATGTCCATGTCATTCTTTCTTCAGTCGAAAAGAAATTAAGGTTTTTGATGAAAACATTCCAGGATTTTTCTCCATATAATGGACTTCAATGGGAACCAAACGGTTCAAGGTCCAAAAGACAGTTTCAGTGCAAACTGCAAACTGTTCAAAGGGCTTTAAACGATTCCAGACGATGAATAAGGGTCTTATCAAGCGAAACGATCACTCATTTAAAAAAACAAAAAACAAAGTTTAAGTTTTATAAGCTCAAATTCTCGCCTTGCTCTGTTCTGTGATGAGCGTTCGTGATTCTCCTGTTCGAACTCGTTCATCAAAACGAACAAATCTTCTTTCGAGTCATTTGGTTCATTCAGCGAACGAAATGAACAAATTGACTCGGAAAAAGATTTGTTCATTTCAAACAGGAGAGTCACACAGCATTTGAGCTTATAAAACTTAAACTTTGTTATTTATTTTTTAAATGAGCGATCGTTTCGCTTGATAAGACCCTTATTCATCGTCTGGAATCGTTTAAAGCCCTTTGAACAGTTTGCACTGAAACTGTCTTTTAGACCTTGAACCGTTTGGTTCCCATTGAAGTCCATTATATGTAGAAAAATCCTGGAATGTTTTCATCAAAAACCTTCATTTCTTTTCGACTGACGAATAAAATAAATATTTAAGAATAGAATAAATATTTTCGACTTAGTAAATTATCAGCATGTTTACTTGGAGAAAGAGCGTGTTGTTAAAGGGATAGGGCCGTCTTCGCTTTTAGACTTATTTTTCTGTTTCCCAGATTGTATGTTAATCTATGGGTCTCCTAATGTATTTAATAGTACATCAGCTACTAGTGTACTTTACTGTTACTAGTGTGTAGTGGAGGAATTATAAGACGTAAACACAGTGTGGCCTTGCAAATTAACAGGACAGAATGTGTTGATTAGAGTGTGATATTAGAAACTGCAGGGTGTGAACATACTCCTGTCCTGATATTACACACAGCTGTGTTAACCTTTAACATCTGGGCAGCATATGATTAACAGAAAACTGCTGGCCGTTAACTAGTCTCAGATGAAAACATACACTGGATCGGCAACAGACCATTAATGAACGGACTGATGTATTCTCCATACAAAGGGTGTTTTCTCTAAACGGAGAGCTCTAATCTGATTGACTGGCTTTGCGCACTTTCCAGGAGACAAAGTGCACACTTTTTAACAAATGAAGCGAGATTGGTCCGTTCACTTGCTGGGCATATTGGCATAAGCTAATACATAAATAAACACAAACTCTGTGCCATAAACTTCTTTAGTCTAAATCATGTCACTAGTTTATGAAAGAAATCTCTTATTCTCACCAAGGCCATTTAATATCACATTTACTTCAAAAATACACACTGTAAAAAAATATTTTCAAGATTTGTTATCAGAACATTTTTTTTCTTTTGTCAAATCAACTTAAATCATTTATTTAGTTGAGATAACTTCTTATTTTGAGTTTCTGATGATTAAATTAATCTCCTTCATTGTATTAACTCACTTTTTCCAGTTCAATCAACTTAAAATTTTAAGGCAACCAAGTTACTTACACTGAAAAAAATGTGGAGTAGTATTTACTTGAAAAAAGCTAGGCAACTTTTTCCACTCAGAAAATGCTAGTAAATTTACAAAGATTTGCCGAGTAAAAACCTAAACATATTTATCAGTAGCTTTAATTAGAAATCTTAAGTTAAAATTTACTTGGAATATGGAATTAAGTTAATTAACTTTACTTTAGTTAAGTGAAAGTAACAAAGAATGTAAGTAACTTGGCTAGTAAAAGGTTGATTAATATCGATTTAGTTGTAATTTTCTTTGCATTACATTTCTCTCAAACAATTTTATTGAATTATACCAGTCATTTATAGTATGTGTTTTACTTAGCCCATCTAGTAATTTATACTTCATCATGTCAGATGTTAAGCGTGATGTGAATGCAAAGACCTCAATACTTGGTAGACAATACACAATGACGGTAACATTTGATGGATCGTTTGAATGTGTCATTTTGAGCAGAAAATTTCCTCAAAATGTCACAAAATGGCAAGTTACTAATCCTGACAACAAAATAAATGATAAAACAGTGTAAATACAGCTGGAAACCAGTGAAAAATGAACCTCATTAATTATTCAAGGTCCAGTGCATGATGGGAACCCCAGTATCAGAAAAGTAGAGTAATTTTTACTTTATTTTTTTGAGTTCGTATTTATGCTTCATTTCTACTCGCTTGAACTAAGTACTGATATGGAATTTACTTAGTTTTTTTAAATTCTTGCCTGAACTAACTTTTTCTTGTAAATTACATTGGTTTTTTTTCAGTATTATTTACCTTACCAAAAAATCATTTTTTTCAGTGTACTTTTTTAAGTTAAACCAACAATATTTTTTTACAATGCAGTAAAAACAGAAATATTGTGAAATTTTGAAAATTTTGAAATAACAGATCCCTCTTCGGAAATCATTATGAATCTCTTTACTGTCACTTCTGATTAATATAATGCATTCCTGGGGAATATGGTCTATGCATCTGTGTAGAATAAAACACGGCTGATGTCTTTTTAAAAAAAGGTTCTTGTATCTGAAGGCTACAGTCGCCAAACTGAGCAATGTGATTTCTCCCATTCAATTATCCTCCTTATGCTGTCTGCGGTTTCACTTAGATGGTCTTGTCTGGTCTAGATGCAGTTTTTACAAGCTCGACACACTGTCTGAGACGTTTGGTCGAAAAATAATTCAAAAGCTTATCGTTTTAACCTTTGGCTCCAAATGCGAGTGATGAAAAGGGCAGGAGAGAGCGAGGTATTTTACACCCACCTGTGTAGGAGGTAACAGGGTGCAGTTTTCTCCGGCACTCTTCAGGCAGAGAGGGCACAGGCTCGGGGTCAGAGGTCGCTGGGAGCGATGGCGTCTGTGACGTGACGAGAGGCAAAGAGAGGAGGCGGAAGAAGACAAGTCCAGCAAAGGACAGTGGTGATGTCATGGTTACCGGAACAACCACTCCCGAACTTGGGAAAAGTGAGAGGGTCCTGAGATGACGAGACATGAAAAAAAAAACATCATGTAATTAAAATTGGAATCTTAGTATGAAGGCTGTTCACACCAAGGGCGATATCTATAACGATAGCTATATAAGCGTCTACACCATCAGATGATCTTGTTCTGTTTATTTTAAGCATGCGCTGGGGTTTTGTGGTCTGTCACTGTAAATTCTTGAGCTCTTTAAAGAAAGATGTGTTCTGATTGGCTGTCAATGTTTTTTCATTCATCAGTTTGACAATTAATGACATACACTCTCAGAAGAAATGGTTCTATTTAGAACCAGAAATGGTTCCATCCCCCGCTTCATATATGGAACTCCAAAATGGTTCTATATAGAACCATTTTTTTGTGTAAAAGGTTCTATTGGCCAAGTATGGAACCCCAGGGTTCTATATAGAACCCAGAGGAACCCTTTTTTTAAGAGTGTATAGAACCTTTTAAGGGTTCCAAATACGTAGCACTGATAGAACCTTTTAAGGTTCTATATAGAACCTTTTCTTCTAAGAGTGTACAGTAGTGGTTATTAGGCTGCAGTTAGTAAACGCATGGAACCAATATAATGATACACATTCGATTTATTTACGTTCACTATAACCGACTGTATACAAGAATGCTAATTTTGTGAGTGTGTGTGTCCGTTCAAGATCAAGGAGTCTTGATTATATGTATCTGAGAAGTGCCTCAGTGAGTGTGTGCGAACAGAAAACAGCGTGCGATTGCAAATCGATATCTCTTTTTTGCCTCTCCATGCATTTGAATTGTTTAAAAACGCTTGAGTGTTTTAAATTGGCTAACACGTGCAAATAATACACTTTCACTATGTAATCTTTAAATTAGGGCTATCAAACGATTAATCGCGATTAATCGCATCCAAAATAAAAGTTTGTGTGTACATAATATATGTGGGTGCACTGTGTATAATTATTTTATATATATAAATACACACACATGCTTGTATATATTTAAGAAATATTTTTGTGTATATACTGTATATATATATATATATATATATATTAGGGCTGTCAAAACGATTAATTGTGATTAATCGCATCCAAATTAAAAGTTTGTGTTTACATAATATATGTGGGGGCACTGTGTATAATTATTTTAGATATATAAATACACACACATGCTTGTATATATTTAAGAAATATTTTCATGTATATTCTGTATATAGATTTATTTAAAATTTATATTATATATAAATACAAATATTTTATATTTTTTTAATATACATGCATGTGTGTTTTTTATATATATACAAAATAATTATACACAGTGGCCCCACAAATATTATGTAAACAAAAACTTTTATTTTGGATGCGATTAATTGTGATTAATCGTTTTGACAGCCCTAATATATATATATATATATATATATATATATATATATATAAATATTTTTTTCTTAAATATACATGCATGTGTGTGTATTTATATATATACAAAATAATTATAGTGCACCCACATATATTATGTAAACACAAACTTATTTTTTCCCTTATTTTGGATGTGATTAATTGTGATTAATCGTTTGACAGCCCTAATTAATCCGCGAATCACATGCGTTTCGGACCGTGGGGCCTGGTTCATAAGGATCAGCTACAATAATCCTTATAGTTATTGGTGTGAACAGGCCTAATTCTTCAGGGAAAAAATCCTTTTGCATTGCAGGGAAGAAAGTAAAATGGGTTTGGAATTACATATGGAAATACAGATAACAGAACTTCAAAAGCAGAAAGAAAACAGACGGACATCCAGATGAAAAAGATACACCGTGAGAGACGGCTTCATCTTCTCCTGATGTGTTAGTTCTGCTATTTCTAATCTAATTAACCTCCATCTCTCATCGCTGTAAATGACTGGACCTCTTCCAGGACCTGCAGCAGTTCCACGTAATGTTATTCTAAAACACAGCATTGATTTTCCTGTAATTGTCAGCCTGTGGACGATGAGGCAGCAGATCATTAAAAGATTAATTAGAAGTTGAAGAAGGGATTTTAATGTATTTTCAGCCTGTCGTGGGAATCAATGGGTCTCTGTGGTGATCTCGGTTCACCCAGTTAATCTTTCCATTCGGTGTCTAACAGCGCAGGAGGCTCAGGTAAACGCGGCGTGTAAACACTCGTCTGAGATCTTACATACACAGCTTCACTCTAACAAACTTCCCAGTCAGCCACCTAGTAAACACACACACATGCTCAATCACACTTAAACATACACTTCCTGATCCGTCACAGAGAAACCACTGAAGCATCTGTCTTGTCTTGGCTTGACACACACAAACACCAAACATTACCCAATCTGTAGAGACAGAAGTGGTCTGATGTCCTGTAACTAAGCACACTTTTCACTTGTTTGTGCTGATTTACTTCAACTTGATACCATATCAATTGGAAAAACCCATATACTTTGATAAAACAGTCCCTTTTAAGGAGTAGTTCACTTTAAAAAAAAAAAACTTTTGCTGATAATTTACTCACCAACATGACATCCAAGATGTCCATGTCATTCTTTCTTCAGTCGAAAAGAAATTAAGGTTTATGATGAAAACATTCCAGGATTTTTCTCCATATAATGGACTTCAATGGGAACCAAACGGTTCAAAGTCCAAAAGACAGTTTCAGTGCAAACTGTTCAAAGGGCTTTACACGATTCCAGACGATGAATAAGGGTCTTATCTAGCGAAACGATCGCTCATTTAAAAAAAAAACAACAACAACAAAGTTTAAGTTTTATAAGCGCAAATGCTCGCCTTGCTCTGTTCTGTGATGAGCGTTCGTGACTCTCCTGTTCGAACTCATTCATCAAAATGAACAAATCTTTTTTCGAGTCATGACTCGAAGGGTCCTAGATAAGACCCTTATTCATCGTCTGGAATCGTTTAAAGCCCTTTGAAGCTGCACTGAAACTCTCATTTGGACCTTGAACCGTTTGGTTCCCATTGAAGTCCATTATATGGAGAAAATCCTGGAATGTTTCCATCAAAAACCTTAATTTCTTTTCGACTGAAGAAAGAAAGACGTGGACATCTTGGATGACATGGGGGTGAGTAAATTATCAACAAAAGTTTTTTTAAAGTGAACTACTCCTTTAATATGCAGAAAGTAACTAAGCTATTCATGGATTTTATCACAAATGAAAACAAATACACTGTGATTTGTTTACTTATGCATCCTGACCAGCAACACTGGCACAACCAATGGCATGACTTGGGGGGCGGGGTATGAGTAAGTTTGATCAACGGAAGAGTGTTTGGAAAGCCCTTTTTTTGCAGTTCCACTTGGTGAACCAATTAGTGGAGACGAAATTGCACACTTCAGCTGTAAAACATTTATTCAAAACTCAAAATCAAGTTAATAAGGAAAAACAGACAGCAAGTGGGTGCGGTAAAATTGTCTTAATGGTGACTATTTGAATTTTCCGTGTAATTCTCTGGCGGCGGGATCCAGACTCTTATTCTTGGCTCGGGAAGCGTGACGCTGTGCGACAGACACTTCATCGCAGACCATGTCTAATGTACCTCAATAGCAAAAGACCCTCAATCTCCCAAATCCCCCTTAATACCCCTCAGCACCCCATTCATGCCCCCCTTCTCAGACTCATCAGAGGCCACAGAGGTGGAGAGAGATGCAGACCCATGAAAGCCATGATGGCAGTGACAAATGCACCAAAGAGGAGGCCCGGGTCACACAATGGACAGACTAGGTGGGCCGCTGACAGCCCTTCTGGGCCAATTCATTTTTTTATTAAAAGACAAGATATGAAAGAATAAGATGAATAAATAAGGTCAAAGATGGGTGACAAACAAATGCACACAAGCACCAATCACACATAGATAACCGGTAACGCTTCCTTTTACAGTACAGTACTTACAGTGTACTTACAGTGTACTTACCTAGAAAGTACTGACTAATATATGGTAAGTACATGGAACAGGGGTAGGTTTAGGGGTAGGTTCAGGGTAAGTACTAGTTATTACCCAGTAATTGTAGTTACTAAAATAGTTACATAGTATTTGCATGGGTAACTGGACTGTAAAAGGAAGCGTTACCAGATAACCATGGGGTCAAAACAGGTTAATAATGACCTGACAACTCTTCTAACTCGATTAGACTTTGTGAACAATTCAAACAAAGCGTGTTACATATTTAAAGATGTTTATTGGTAATTCAAAAGGGTACCTTAATTTTTCAGACCAATGTCAAACGTCCCAGTGTTGTTTCTACACAGTCCATGTCTGGTTTAAAGTTCAAAGTATTAAAACCCATCAAAACAATCACTGATTTGAACATGAGGTTACAGGTTTCACTTTACTCAGGTTTTGTCGAAACACTTTGTCTGTCTGGTCCATATATATCATGTATAAACTACTGTTAAAAAGTTTCGGCTCGAAATTAATACTTTAAGCAAGGCCATATTAAATTGATCAAGAGTGATAGTTAAGAGATGTGTAAGGTTACAAAAGTTTTCTATTTCAAATAAATGCTGTTCTTTCGAACTTTCTAGAATCCAATATTTCCAATTTTGATATTTTTAGGTCAAACCGTTTTTGTCTGTCAGTCATATAATGGAGGTCTATGGTCACCACCTCAAAGAGCATGCACAGAGAAGTCCAAATTAAACATGATTTAATGACTCGTAAATGTAAGTACACATTGATGCCCTAAAACACAAAACGAGCGGTTTGTGTAAAAAAAAAAAAAGGAACAGTATTTATATCGTTTTTACCTCATGTAAACTGTGAACTGTCCCTTTAACAGTACAGTAAATACAAGCTTTCATGATTCTGTTTTTCGTCTCACGGACTTCCATCGTAAGTGATGTATAATGTAAATTTGGACGAGCCAAAAACGATGTGCTAATCACAAGCAGAACACACATGCTGTTGATAGAAGTTGTTTTCAACCCGCCACATTCCTTCAACTCTTCGATTACGCAATGCATAAACAACCGAATTCCTTGGGTATTAAGTTCCGCGTGTAACAAGGACAATGAGTGAAAGGGCGTTGAACGAAATTTCTGCCAAAAGTCAGATCTTAATCACAGACTTTCCTCAAGCACATTACTGAAAGACAACTAATCCATGACTGACCTGTGTAAACAGTCTGGAAAAAACACAAGGATTAATGCTAATCCGCAGTAGATAACACTGTGACACTGTGCTTTACAACCACTGCAGCATCAGGATGCTGATACAGAGGATTTACGCACTCTATTCATCCTTAATTGTCCTCTGTCAGGAAAAAAAGCAAGTGGGAGGGAAGGTATAAAGGAAGACAAGTTAAGTGATAATGAGCAGCTGTGATTGCAGGAGACATTTCAAGGTGAAACTCAGACATGCTGGAGATGTTTAGTTCAGATGTTACAAAAACTTTTTGGTTGAACAAGATTAAGCTAATTAAAGTCCACATGAAATCAAAATTGACCGTATTTAATTCCTGCAATTGTTTTGAGTGGCTAGGGCTGTCAAAATGTATGAAAAACGTACACTAATATTCAAATTATATGCGATTTTAAAAGGCATAATTTCAGTTAGGAGGAAAAAGCTTTGTACCAAGTACCAATGTACCGCATTAAACTGTTTATTCAAAGCAATGAAATAACATGACGGTCTAAGTGCATAACGTTTAAAATAATGTCTATAAATCAAATTATTATGTTACAATTATGAACAAAACTATGGAAGCTTGTTTCAGCCACAGAATAAAAAATAAAAAAGGTAATTGCGACTTTTTATCTCACAATTCTGACGTTTTATCTCTGAATTGTGTGATATAAAGTCGCCATTGAAAGTTATAAAGTCAGAATTGTGTGATATAAAGTCGCAATGGCGAGGAAAAGGGTCAGAATTGCGAGTTTATTCCCCTCTTCGATTGATTGGCTAGAGGAGGAGCTGTCAATCTAGAGCTAGTGGACGAATAGTGACGCTTAAGCCCGCCCTAATTTACATGAAACTCGAATTGCAACAATTGAACATTGTTAAAATGAAAAACATGAACATAATTTTAAGTTTCTTGCAAAATATTTTTTTATGTGTTTTATTCATTGATTCACGCTTATTATATTTTGATCCATGACCACGTTGTTTGCTTTTCTAATAACTTTGCTTTATTTTATTTACTTTTTTTCAGTTTGTGCAATTATATTTTTACGTATTTTTACATATCACACTTATTATTTTTTGATAAGTTGCCGAAATACATTTGGCGGGATTTTGATCCCATAACAAGCTTCCATGCAAAACAGCATCTTGTATTTACAGTAAGCATCGTTTAATATAAAGAGTGCCGATCACCACCTTTAAACAACCCAAATGTGGGACAATTCTAAGTTTGCGTGGGACAATGTGGGACATGTTACCAACACAATGTCTAGATAATGTCTATCTAACTTGATAAAAACATTTATATTCTGCCTTTCAGCTGATAAAAATTCTTTGTTCTTTAGTCCCTTCCAGAAAAAAAATCTTTATTTTACATGTCATTTAAATTCAACATCACTGAGCCCAAAGGCAGCAGGAATCATGCAGATTACTATTAGAAACAGTTCTGACCAAGTCCAACTAAAATCCAACAAAATAAACAATGAACAAATAAAATATAAAACAACATAAAATTAGATTGATATTAAAAACCAAAACCAAAAAAAAAAAACGTTTTTAGAAAGGATGTGAATTAAAACAACCACAGCAGGCAACAGGTTAAACAACAACAGTTAAATTCCATTAAATTAAATTTTTTATTTTAAAAATTCCCAACAGGGAACATATGGAACGAATCACCGGTACACATTTTGATTGACAGCCGTCAACCTACTAGTGACCGTGTTTACTCCTTTCTTTTCAACCATTGGATACACTCTCAGAAAAAAAGGTACAAAAGCTGTCAATGGGGCTGTACCTTTTCAAAAGGTAAACTTTTGTCCATTTCATGATCTAATAAGTACATTTTAGGTATTAATATGTACATTTTGGGTGCTAATATGTACATTTTAACTAAGTGTTAATATGTAAATTTTAAGTGTTAATATGTACATTTTAGGTGCTAATATGTACATTTCAGGAGCTAATATATCAATTTCATGAGCTAATATGTCGATTTTAGATGGTAATATGTACTTTTTAGGTACTAATATGTACATTTTAAGTGTTAATATGTACATTTTAGGTGCTAATATGTACATTGCAGGAGCAAATATGTCAATTTTATGAGCTAATATGTCGATTTTAGGTGCTAATATGTACATTTTAGGTACTAATATGTACATTTTAAGTGTTAATATGTACATTTTAGGTGCTAATATGTACATTTCAGGAGCTAATATGTCAATTTCATGAGCTAATATGTCAATTTTAGGTGGTAATATGTGCATTTTAGGTACTAATATGTACATTTTAAGTGTTAATATGTACATTTTAGGTGCCAATATGTACATTTTAGGTGCTAATATGTCAATTTCATGAGCTAATATGTCCTTTTTAGATGGTAATATGTCCATTTTAGGTGCTAATATGTACCACTAAGGTACCAATATGCAGCCTTTGGGTACAAAAGTGTACCTTTTGAAAAGGTCCAGCCCCAGTGACAGCTTTTGTACCTTTTTTTCTGAGAGTGTAGGATATAAAACACGGCTGTTGTATTTATACTTATGACGAAGCGCTGTTAAATAGAGGTGAAAAACTACGCTACAAAAATAAAAAGTAAAACGCTTTCTTAAAAAGGCAAAAGAATGCATGCACATTTTCTTAATATGATAATTAAAAACCAATAGACTGATGAAAATGTGGGACATTTCCTCAATATGCGACGTGCGGGACAAGGGGTGAAAATGCTGTGCGAAAAAATGCTGTGCGAAAACGCAAAGCGGGACGGGTGGTCACCCTACCGATGACAAAAAGTTTTGTTTTTTTTTGCATTTAAAACATAATGACGTGCAATGGAATGGAAAAACCCTCAAATACTCTCGAAACATGTCTTTTAGAAAGTTAAACTGTTGCGAGACGCGGTCAAAGATGTCCGTCTAGCGCTTGTTTGCGTAGAAAACAACTGCAAGAATGATAACCGATGCAAAAAGCCTCGTTCATGAAATGCAAGCACAGTTCCCTGTATAATCCGCCTGTGAAACCATACTTGCGTAAACTGTAATTATCCATTCAGTGCAACAATTTCCCTAATTCATTCTGCTTGCATGTCATGAATGAAGTCCGAACGCCTGTGATTACTGGTGTAAAGTGTCGTCAACAAAAAACTGCCTTCAAATATGCAGATGCATAACTTAAAATGAGTGAATGCAATTTGCGCTAGTTTGTCTGACTCGCCAATTAAAAAAAAAAAAACATGCCCTTTGACATCGCCTATAGAGAACATGTAGTTTTTGCCCATGGGAGCCCGGCCACCATCAATCCCCGACATTTCTTCTAAGCGCTGAAAGGGGTCACACAACCAAAACCTTTATCCCCGAAAAGAGACCCCAAATGAACTCTATCCCCATTCACGCAGCTGGAGGTCCGTGTGCTACCCTAGTTAGGGCACTAAGACGGGCCAGGAACCTTTCCCGGCCAAGAGCCAAGGCCAACCTGAGATCCACGTAACAGACCGATCCGAGCAGTTCCACGGATATTTGTTGTATCTCTGAAAGCGTTTGCCTTTTCAGATGTGTCCTTGTTTGCTATTTTTCCCCCCCCAAAACCTTCCACTCCTTCACTGTCTCTGCGTGAAAGCCTTCTCTGTGAGACCGGCCAACTATCTGCCAAAGCAGAGGCTCTTTAGCACGTGAATGAAGTCCGTTGAGCTTTACAGGCGCTGTGAGCGAGCACACTTTCACTCAGCCCTGACCACGGACCCGACACCGGGCAGAATCTTAAACAGCGCCGCAACAAGACCGGCCTTTTATTGTGTCCATCCTCACGCCATTCACGTTTCACTCATTCTCTCACTCTCCCTTTCTCTGTCCATCTCTCGTTCTCTTTGTGCCGTTAACAACGCGAGGTTTGTGACAGGAGCATCTGTCTAAACAGCGTGTTACCAATTGGTGGCAATATCAAATGGAAAAAGATGGTTTAAATTAACTTCAGGAGCTTGAGACTAAAATCACAGCTTAGAGCTGTGTGATATTTGCATATCTGTCCCTGAATCGTTGCACATCGAAGCCTGGCCCTGAATAATGGACGACGTGAACTTGCAGATCCATGCATTTTCATTAGCATGGTTGTTTAGTTTTTCTTTTAGCAATTAATTCTGTGCTATGAAACAAATCCTACAGCCACTTAATTATATTTATAGATTTTTCTCCATATAATGGACTTTACTGGGAACCAAACGGTTCAAGGTCCAAAAGACAGTTTCAGTGCAAACTGCAAACTGTTTAAAGGGCTTTAAACGATTCCAGATGATGAATAAGGGTCTTATCAAGCGAAACGATCGCTCGTTTAAAAAAAAAAACAACAACAAAGTTTAAGTTTTATAAGCTCAAATGCTCGCCTTGCTCTGTTCTGCGATGCACGTTCATGACTCTCATGTTCGAACTCATTTATCAAAATGAACGAATCTTTTTGGTTCGTTGAACCTGTCATTTGGTTCATTCAACGAACGAAATGAACGAATTGACTCGGAAAAAGATTTGTTCATTAAATGAGCGATCGTTTCGCTTGACAAAACCCTTATTGATCGTCTGGTGTCATTTAAAGCCCTTTGAACAGTTTGCACTGAAACTGTCTTTTGGACCTTGAACCGTTTGGTTACCAGTAAAGTGCATTATATGGAGAAAAATCCTGTGAACTACTCCTTTAATGGTTATTTCCACATATACCAATAGTTAACTTCCTAACATTAAATGTTGTATAGGTTAACATTAGTTAATAAATCACATGAAGTGCCCATGAAGAATTAGTAAATTGTAAAGAATCACTTATCAAATGATCATTATCCAAGATAAATAAATGCAGTAAAAAATTATATATATATATATATATATATATATATATATATATATATATATTTTTTTTTTTTTTTTTTATATATATATATATATATATATATATATATATAAAGTGCATGTATATATAATATATATTTACATGGGATCAGTACGATTGTGAAAAAATCTCTCATGCTCACCAAAGGCTGCATTTAATAATAAAAAAAACAATTGTGAAATATTATTATAAATAAAATACCAATTTTCTATTGTAATATATTTTAAAATGTAATTTATTCCTGTGATCAAAGCTGAATTTTCAATATCATTATTCATGTCACATGATCCTTCAGAAATCACTCTAATATGACGATTTGCTGCTCAAAAAACATTTCTGATTATTATCAATGTTGAGAACAGTTGCGGTTTCATATTTTTATGATGCATTTTTTTCAAGATTTTTTTTGCTGAACAGAAAGTTCAAAAGAATATCATTTATTTGAAATAGAAATCTTTTATAGCATTATAAATATCTTTAATGTCACTTTTAACCCATTTAATTTAATATCTTTTTAAAATTTTAAAGTTACAATTAAAAACATGAATATGATTCAATAAAAAACAATGGACATTTAAAATGAAACTGATTTGAAATTAGACAGAATGGAACAACAAAATTCATTCTCATGACAACAAAGACTAATTTTGTAACACTGAAATGACCAAATAGACTGCAAGGACAACAAAAACTGATTAACAAATGAAATTTAACAGAATTTAAATAGACAGAAGAGGGGAGACAGGCAGACAGACAGACAAAAAGAATCAAAATGCAGTGAGTCAGGGACAATATGGACAAAACGGCTAAATTCTTGCATATAGCTCCATCTATTCAGACAAACACAGACGCACTTGAAGTGGTCAATCACACACACACACACACACACACACACACACACAGAGGCCAGCGCCACAGGCTGAAAGAACAAAGAGAATTGGACACACAATGGGGGAGGTCTGGAGATGACGGCCAAACTGTTTATCAGAATACCTCAACAAAGACAGGGAGAGAGGGAGGGGACAGAGAGAGAGACGGAAGACGGGATGGAGCGGAGAGAGAGGAAGAAATTGGAAAAGATACGGGAGGACACGAGAGGAGGGAAGACGTGGGCAAAATTGTTTCCAGGACAAAAAGAGGCACAGTGAAACAAGATGAAAAGATTCACAGGAAGTGGATAGTTTTACCACGGATGGATAGAGTAGAGAGGAAAAAAAAGAAAGAGTGTACTACTCACCAGGAGTAAGGTGTCAGCATGGGCTCATTCCAGAGGAGCGCATCCGATAGACTTCAGAACAGAATCCTTACGAACAGACAGAGAGAGAGAGAGAGAGAAATCATTTTAGTCAGCCTCTCACGGATGAGTAAAGGGGGAGATGAAGGGGCTTCGGTAATGTGTGCAGTGAAGCATTCAGCCCTGTGAAAAACAAACTGTTAACTTTCTCAATGGAGGGAGGCTGCTGGGGGCACGGCGGCTGTGCACGAGGGGGTGTGTGTGTGTGTGTGTGCGACATCTGTGACATCGAGCAGACGCAGGGAAAGAAAGGGTTAAAATTGTTCCCAAACTGAGGCTGGTGGATGCGTACTTGCGTATTTCAACACTGATGCTACACTTAAAAATGTCTGAATGTCACTGCTTTCGATACGAAACTACTCAAACGCTACACTTTTTTTTCATAAAGCCACTAAAAAAGTCCAAAAAAGAGACTAAAACCACTAAGCACAGTAGTTCACTTTAAAAAAAAACTTTTGCTGATAATTTACTCACCCCCATGTCATCCAAGATGTCCATGTCTTTCTTTCTTCAGTCGAAAAGAAATGAAGGTTTTTGATGAAAACATTCCAGGATTTTCTCCATACAATGGACTTCATTGGGAACCAAACGGTTCAAGGTCCAAAAGACAGTTTCAGTGCAGCTTCAAAGGGCTTTAAACGACACCAGATGATGAATAAGGGTCTTATCAAGAACCCTTTCAAGTCATGACTCGAAAAAAAAAAAACGTTCATTTTGATGAACGAGTTTGAACAGGAGAGTCACGAACGCGCATCACAGAACAGAGCAAGGCGAGCATTTGTGCTTATAAAACTTAAACTTTGTTATTTATTTTTTAAATGAGTGATCGTTTTGCTTGATAAGACCCTTATTCATCGTCTGGAATCGTTTAAAGCCCTTTGAAGTTGCACTGAAAATCTCATTTGGACCTTGAACCGTTTGGACCCCATTGAAGTCCATTAAATGGAAAAAAATCCTGGAATGTTTTCATCAAAAACCTTAAATTCTTTTTGACTGAAGAAAGAAAGACATGGACATCTTGGATGACATGGGGGTGAGTAAATGATCAGCAAAAGTTTTTTTTTTTTTAAAGTGAACTACTCCTTTAAGATCACACAGGTGTCCTTGTTGTAGAGTGTAAAAAGGTAACGTTTTGTTTTAATAAACATGAATCTTATGTAATACACACTATACACTACCATTCAAAAGTTCGGGGTCTGTAAGATTTTTTAATGTTAAAAATACAGTAAAAAACATTTTCTATTTGAATATTTTAAAAAAATGTAATTTATTCCTGAATTTTCAGCATCAGTCTTCAGTGTCACAGGATCCTTCAGAAATCATTCTAATATCCTGATTTCTTTTTATTATTAATGTCCAAGACAGTTGTGCTGCTTCATATTTTTGTGAAAACTGCAAGATAACAAAAAATTCTTTGTTGAATTGAATTTATTTGAAATAGGAATCTTACACAATGTCTTTACTGTCACTTCTTTATCAATTTAATGAGTCCTTGATGAATATTCCTTCAATAAAAAAATCTCACTGACCCAAAAAGTCATCCATCACCACCACAATCGGAATCCAGCATTATTTTATTTGGCCAGCAAAAATCATTGTGAATAATTAGTAAATAATTAACAGCCTTAAATATCAATCTTAGATGCCATATTTATTTACATAATTTGACATGAATAAAAACAAGGCTGTCCGGTACAAAAGTCTGTTCAAATGTCTTTAAACGTGACCTCAAACTTCAAAACAATTCAATTACAACCCATTGAACAGACTGTATGTCCATCCCTCACATGTCAAATTACATATTCCATCTTCCCTGACTAAATCTGGTAAATGTTCTGCTTAATAAGCATACTTATTCTTTAAAATAAATGCCACTTGGGTTAGTATTTTGTTATTTAACGCACTTCCACTCCGGCATTTTTAAGTGTGTGACTTCAGTGTCTTTTCGGGACAATTCAACGAGAACCCTTTGCTTACTCATTAGCTGAGAACAGCACTTTGAGAAGCAGTGGTCTAGTTTCTGTGGCAACAACACCCCTCCCCCCACGACATCCCATAATACAGCTGTAATTTTCTTTTCAATCAATTCAAATTTGACATTTCACAGTGATACTAGTTGAAAAGAGATCAAGAAACATGTTCAATCCCCTCTATCATTATCCCAGTCCCCTCCATCTCCAGGCCCCCATCAAACACAAAAACACAATACGCAACGGGGCGGATGATTTCGGATTCAAATTTTGTACGACTTCCTCTTGAGACCAACCAATTCACTCAGTCATTCATCCATTCATAGCTCCATTCAACTGAGTCGTTTAATGCAGCAGACTGAAATTACAAGTTCATTCATTTATTCTCTGAGGTGAATGAGGGATATTTTATATATATATATATATATATATATATTAGGGCTGTCAAAACGATTAATCGCAATTAATCGCATCCAAAATAAAAGTTTGTGTTTACATATGTGGGGGCACTGTGTATAATTATTTTAGATATATAAACACACACACATGCTTGTATATATTTAAGAAATATTTTCATGTATATTCTGTATATGGATTATATCTAATTTATATTATATATAAATATAAATATTTTATATATAAATAATTTTTTTTTCTTAAATATACATGCATGTATGTTTTTATATATATACACAAAATAATTATACACAGTGCACCCACATATATTATGTAAACACAAACTTTTATTTTGGATGCGATTAATCACGATTAATCGTTTTGACAGCCCTAATATATATATATATATATATATATATATATATATATATATACAAAAATCAACAGAACAGAATAGAATACTGTAGAATAGAATAGAATAGAATAGAGAAACAAAAATACATCAATAGAATAGAGAAACAAAGATACAAACAGAATGGCCAACTAATTCATCAAATCAAGTCGAGTTGCTCTGGATCCACATCATAAAAAGTCAACAAAGTCAAAAGATCTCTCATCTCTAATCCAGCATTCTGTACCAGCAAAATCACAACGATCTGCTTTACTGATTTAACCAGAATGTCAACAAGCTTGACAAGGAAGACCATAATGATTTGCTGCTGGACAGCATGGCTTTGCTCGTTCACCAGCACTAACCACATTTAACCATTCAATCCAGTACTACTTATCCCCAAACCTACCAGAATGGACCAGCATAAACCAACCAGCAAACTTCTAAACCAACAAATCACAATAGCTGACAAACTCGACCAGCAAGAACCTGTTGCTTTAGCTTGACCAGAAACATGTTCTTTTTGCTGTTGGACAGATTGGCTTTGCTTGTCCACCTAAACCAGCACCAAACCAGTACTCAACTCTAAACCAGAATAAACCAGCTCCAGATTAGTACTAACCAGCTTAAACCAACCACCAAAGTTCTCAACCAGCAAAATCACATTAGCTGACCAGCTTAACCAGCAAGAACATTCTGCTTTACTCATTTAACTAGAAAGTCAACAAACTTGACAAGGACAACTATAATGTTTTGCTGTGCGACCGCATGGCTTTGGTCGTCCACCAGCTTGACTAGCACTAACCAGTGCCAATCCAGTATTAACCCTAAACCAGAATGGGCCAGCATAAAACAACCACCAAACTTCTAAACCAGCGAAATCACAACAGATTAACTACTTAACCAGCAAGACCTGTTGCTTAATCTTGACAATAAGTTTTTTTTTAATTATTTTTTGCTGGCTTTTCTTGTCCACCAGCTAGACCAGCACCAAACCAGTACTACTCAACTCGTATCCAGAATGACTTCAAGCACTAACCAACATAAACCATCCACCAAACATTAGCTGACCAGCTTAACCAGCAAGAACCTTCTGCTTTACTGATTTAACCAGAAAGTCAACCAGCTTGACAAGGAACACCATGCTGTTCTGTTGTGGGACAGCTTTGCTCATCCTCCAGCCTGACCAGCACTAACCAGATATAACCAACACCAAACTAGTACTTCTTAACCCTAAAATAGAATAAACCAGCAAAATCACATTAGCTTACAAACCAGCCAGAACCTGTTGCTTTACTAGTTTAATCAATCATGATACATTGATCATTTTCTAATTCTCTAGTGAACAAAATCGTTAGGCTGGTTAGCACCAGTTAGACAAGAATCGGACCAGTATTAACCAGCCTGAACTTGTGCCAAAACAACACTAACCAGCATTAACCATTCACAAATCATCATAAATAACCCTGAACTTCCATGGAAATACATGTTGTTCTATATGAAATAATACACTCTAAACAATGCTGGGTTGTTTCAACCCAAATTTGGGTCAAATATGGACAAACCCAAATGTTGGGTTAAAAATGTCATTTAAAATTTTAACCCAACCTCAACTTTCACTTTCAACTGTACATTTTTTAATTACATTTTTAACCCAACATTTGGGTTTGTCCATATTTGACCCAAATGAAACAACCTAGCATTTTTTAGAGGGTATGATGAAACAAAAATCAATAGAACAGAATAGGATAGAATACTGTAGAATAGAATAGAATAGAATAGAATAGAGAAACAAAAATACATCAATAGAATAGAGAAACAAAGATACAAATAGAATGGCCAACTAATTCATCAAATCAAATCCCAAAGAAGAGGAATACTATTAAAACGAAAGAGTTGTACAGTATGTTAGCGTTCAGAATCAAGGTAGTCTGGTGTTAATTAGTCGTTGCTCCGCCGCTCGCGGGTGTGTTCCCTCTCGAGGGCTTCACTATGAACATGTCATGTCTGAACGGATGCCAGTATCTTAAGTCATGCTAGAGCACTGGATGAAGAAACACAAAACAGATTTAGCCAACATGATCTCATTGTGAAATGCATGACTTATACTGTAATCATCTCAGTTGAGCACACATTTTTAGACACTTTTTTCATTTTAACTTAATTCTTACCAATCATTCTTTATAAACACATGCCATATGCTGGATATGGGCCATCTTCTCTGCAGGCACTGAATGTGGGTGTTTGTGAAAGAAAGTTGGATTGAGATAGATGGGGAAATGAGGTAAAATGTTTGGGACGCAAAGTCAAACTCAAAACGAATTCAAAATAAAAAGATTATTTCTGTCAAATGTAAAGACGCAGTGTTTGAGCGCACAGTTTTTCAAGAGGTCGTTTGGTTTATGTATTTTGGGTTATTTTAACTCATTTTATGTGCACCTCACAGGGCTGGCTGTTCATTTCCGAGCTCCTGTGGTTCATCTGACGGCTGCAAACACAAGAAGTCCACAAGACGGCACGGCATCATGGGACCGCTTGGTTTAGTCCATCTTCTCTTTAATGAACACCCATATGCAAAGTGAAAATAAATATACATGGAATAAATAACTCAATTAAAATAACTTGTGTTCAAGACAACAAGAGGTTCGGCTTGTTGACATTCAACTAGAGGTTCAGGGATCAATAAAAAACAGAGATCTCAAAAGGCATTAACTTGCATATTGATGTAATTTCCTATTAGAAATCATTCTCAAAACCAACTACAACAATATCAGAGCCCACTACAATTTAGATTGATTTAAATCATCTTTTGTAGGAATTCTTAATGCAGATTTGTTTGTAAATGGATGGGAGGGTGGGATATGTTCGGTTAAAAGAAAGAAAAATGTGTATTGTTTTTGCAAAGCTGTCATTCAACAACAAAAAAAAAAACTTTGAACGAGAAATCATTCTCAAATTGGTATTTTTGTCTTGTTTTCTCATCAAAACATAAAAAAGAGGAACAATTGAGATCCATTGCATAAAACAGGTTTTGTCTAACAGGGTTTGTGAACTGATGAAAAGCTAATAATAAATGAAATCCTAAAAATGCAAAATGAAAATATTTTAAATAAATGCAAATCAAGATTAAACACTTGATACACTGTAAAAATTATTGTTGGTTTAACTTAAAGAAATGAAGTAACCTGGTTGCCTTCAAAAAAAATGTAAGTTCATTGAAATGGAAAAATTGAGTTAATACAATGAAGGAGATTGATGTAATCATCAGAAACTCAAAATATTATGTTATCTGAACAACATTCATTATTTAAGTTGATTTGACAAAAGAAAAAATATTGTGATTACAAGTCATGAACATATTTTTTTACAGTAAAAAAGATTGAATAAATGGGTATTTTTTGTCTGATCAGTAACCAACATCTTAGAACTATGAACAATTGTTGATGAATTATTGAAATACACTGAAAAAAAGAATATGCTTTATCTAATCAATAAAATTGTGGCAACATATTAAGCAATATTATTAATTAAATTGTACAAATTAGAATTAATTAGAATGTTAATTTGATTAACTATTACTCAATTCTAATTTGTTCAATTTAATAAAAAATATTGCTTGTAATCTGTTGCCACAATTTTATTGATTAGATAAAGCATATTCATTTACAGTGTATTAACTCTTTTCTAAGGGGAACTTCAAGTAGGTCAAAAGGGATTCCCAAACTTGTGTCTGCCAAACCCAGACATAAAATATTGATTATAGATTAGTTTTTAGAAAATTAAAGTTTTCTCACCAAAATGTATAAATACAACAACATTAAGTAGTATAAAACAAGAAAAAGATAATACTGACAAGACTAAAATACAGTTTTTGCTGTGGATTTTTTTTTAATTCTATAATCTAAATCTAAATTTGCATCTATATTTATTTCCCCTTAAGTGAAACATCCCAAATAAAGTAGAAAATTGTGATCTCCTTTAAGTGAGAGAGAGACTGCTGAGCAATAAAATCATCCTCCGGAGAGCGACCAAAACAAAAACAGGAGGAGAGAGTGAATGATGGTGCGATTTGCCTCAGGTGGGATTCAGTCAGGTCTGATCTCTCTGCCAGAGAGGAAAAAACTCTCCTGAGACACAGAGATGTTCACGCAGTAACTACAACACAGCCTATGATTCCTCAGAGGTGGAGAGAAAGAGACAGGAGAGAGGAAAAAGATAAGAGAAAATAACGAGAATGAAGATTCCCCTGTCAGACAAACAGAAATAGTTGATCTCCTCACAAGAGCATTAATAATAATTCACTTTGGTTCACTTTAAAAAAAAAACTTTTGCTGATAATTTACTCACCCCCATGTCATTCAAGATGTCCAAGTCTTTCTTCAGTCGAAAAGAAATTAAGGTTTTTGATGAAAACATTCCAGGATTTTCACCATATAATGGACTTCAATGGGGTCCAAGCGGTTCAAGGTCCAAATGAGAGTTTCAGTGCAGCCTCAAAGGGTTTTAAACGACACCAGATGATGAATAAGGGTCTTATCAAGTGAAACGATCGCTCATTTAAAAAATAAATACAAAAGTTTAAGATTTATAAGCACAAATGCTCACCTTGCTCTGTTCTGTGATGAGCGTTCATGACTCTCCTGTTCAAACTCGTTCATCAAAATGAACAAATCTTTTTTCGAGTCATGACTCGAAGGGTCCTATAAGACCCTTATTCATCGTCTAGAATCGTTTAAAGCCCTTTGAAGCTGCACTGAAACTCTCATTTGGACCTTGAACCGTTTGGTTCCCAATGAAGTCCATTATATGGAGAAAATCCTGGAATGTTTTCATCAAAAACCTTAATTTCTTTTCGACTGAAGAACATCTTGGATGACATGGGGGTCAGTAAATTATCACATGCCTTTGGTGTGAGAGACCCAGGTTCGAATCCACTGTGAGACACCAATGTGTCCCTGAGCAAGACACTTAACCCCTAGTTGCTCTAGAGGCTTGCAACCTCTGACATATATAGCAATTGAAAGTCGCTTTGGATAAAAGCGTCAGCTAAATGAATAAATGTATACCAGATGACGTAAAGCAAAAGAAATTAGACGAGGAAGTAGACGATGGGTCAGAGATTTATTTGCGTTCTAAACTACTTAAAACAATATCCAAGGCTGCATCGAAAGATAACTTTTATTTTGGATGCGATTAATCGCAATTAACTTTTGCACAGCCCTATTTTTATTATAATTAAAACTATAAATCGTTATTAAAACTATAAGTACTATTAATCGTTGCCCATCCCTATCCAATTAAGAAATTTGTCAAAGAAATAATCTACATATTAATCGATTATTAAAATAATCGTTAGTGTAAGCCCTGCACCAGTGTTCTTGCATGACTTGCAACTAAGTGACAGAGTGAAATGTCAGTCCTGAAACCAGATGGCTGATGGGAGAAAAGAGCACAAGGCCCAACCTGACCTGTCGGACACGACAGCAATTACCCGCAAACACAGATCATACCCCGCATCTCAGGAAGAAGTCAACGGCCCCTTCCGTCAGAGCACAGGAGACTAATAGCGCTGCTGTTCTGACATTTTCTTAACCTTTAAAGCCATCAGCGAGAGCACCATTCATCTTCCTTTGCAACGCTCCAAAAACAGACAAAACAGTGGGACGCCCCAGTAAGAAAGAGTTATGTTAAACCGATTTGAGCAGGATTGAGACAAATGCGGACTGGGAAGGTGAACGTGCGGTGAAGAGCAAGCAAAAGAACCTCAGTTGTGCAGATACTATTCATTCAGAGCGATTTGGGGTGCACTAATAGTAGGGACCGTCCCCTCCTGGGGCGAGCTGGGGTTAAGTGCCTTAATTAAGAGCATTACAATGATTGGACTGGGTCACACGACCTAGGATCGAACTTATGGTGTTCGTCATAAATGAAGCACTGTTTTTCCTCCCAATGAAAACAGATGCAGAGTTTTACTGCCCTCGCTCACACTAAACTTAGTGTTCTTATCCACATAGGAAACTTTGTCACATTTGGAAGGGGAAAAAATGACCTGGAAGTATGATTCACGTCTTATTTAAAAGACGTTCGCCCAAAGTAAAAATTCTGTCATGATCTACTCGCCCTCATGTCGTTCAAAGTTCATATGACTTTCAATGGAGATGCTCTGATGAACATTTACATGACTATTTTCCACGTACAATGAAAACACACCGTGACCAGGGGTTGTTAAGCACCAGGGAAGTATCATAAAAGAAGTCCATATAACATGAGCTCTATATTTTAAGTCTTTTGTAAAGTCAACTGAATTTATAATAAATAATTCAATAGTTTTGTGTAGACAAGATATGCAAGATTTGATTGGCAATGGTTCTCATGTCAGGAAATTAGCAGATGTGACATATTTAGTTATTATAGTTAATTAAAATGGGGAAAAAAGCATTTCCATTACTTGAAATGCAATAAACGCTAACTAAAGTAAAATAAAAAAAAATTCAAAAGATTATTTCAGCTATAATTGCCACATTTCTCATTTTCATTTTAACTAAATACTAAAATAAATCAAAACAAAAAAATGTATAATAATAGACATTTAAAACAAAACTAATAAATATGACAAAAACACACAACTTACAATACAATTAAAATAAATCAGAAAATATCAAAAAAAAAATATAATTGAAAATATTATAAAAATCGACAGGATAAATGAAAATGATGCCATAATCATGTAACGATAAAATATCAATTTAAATCCGTGAACCCTCATGTTCATTGTGCAAGAAATTATTGATCTATTTATTTCACATGGCTAGTAAACACACAACTCATCTCTGTGGCATCCTCACACACCACCACAATGTCAAACAACTCACAAATTAATATGGGAATACCAACGGCAAAAGTGTGAATCTCGACCGCAGAGTCGAAAGTTTCACTGCAATTCACACTCTGACAGCAGCCGATAACATCTGTGAGGAGTGCATCAAACACGGTTAGAACTATAGCTCTACAACACTCACAGTGCAAATCAAGAACCCGATAAGGCCATATATATAAAGCTCGATGAGCCAAATATTAAGCCAGGGTGTTGTCAAAGGTTTTCAGAAGGTGTTTTAAATCCTTTAGTATATTTCCAGGTAGTTGCTAGGGTGTACTGATCCATTACTAGGGCATTTCTATGGTATTCTGGTCATGGCTTCTTTCCATGACCAGATGGCTTTGCATGCCTTACAAAAACACTTTCCTCTTGAAAAAGACCTGCTTGTTTGACTAACCCAGCCTCGAGGTGCACAGACCCCCTTAAAACACAACACACCCCACCTCGGCCAGAGGCATCAATGACTCTCTTGTGCCGGACAGAGCGCGTCACTGTGCGGCCGAGGGCCTTGGGAACAGCAATATTTGCTTTAATATTTAAAACGTTTAGCTTGACCCGTTTCACACAAGCTTGGCAGTGTCTCGCTGCAGAGCCTCCAATCAGCTTCTCACAACAACACAGCTCCTCCGACCCAATTCATCCATTCATCATTCAACCACCGATTTGGAAAACACACAGTTCCTCATCACAGGTGTGGATTCTCCGTCCAGTTTTTCCCCAGTCCATCTTTCCTCCATCCTCCTTCCACTTCCCGACCACAAGCGATGCCGGCTGAAGTGGAGAACAGTGGCGCTATGTGTTTTCGGTCTAACCTGAGGTTTAGAGCTCAGCTAGTGGTTTAGATTACTGTAAAAGAGTGCTGAGGTTTAAGCTGAGGTTGGAAGAAAGACGAGCAGGTGAGGAGGAAGAGAAGCGAGAGAGGGTATATTAGACACTTATTCTGTAGAATTATTATTAGCAGTAGAACAGTTAAAGGGAAAGTTCAATTTGAAATTAATTTTTGGTGTTTTAGCTTACCTCAAGGGCATCCAAGTCAAGATGTAGGTGTCTTTGTTTCCGAAGTCGTTTCAATTTTGATATTTTTAGGTCAAACCGTTCGTGTCTGTCAGTCATATAATGGAGGTCTATGGTCACCACCTCAAAGAGCATGCACAGAGAAGTCCAAATTAAACATGATTTAATGACTCGTAAATGTAAGTACACATTGATGGCCTAAGACACGAAACGAGCGGTTTGTGTGAGAAAACGAACAGTATTTATATCGTTTTTACCTCTTGTTACCACAGCCACGTCCAAGTGATAGCACGGAAAGCACTGGAAGTGATCTCTCGCGCGTGTACGTGTAAGTCACTCGTTGTTTACAGAGATTTCGGAAGTGTTACCTTTCACAGTGAAGATCAACAAACAACATTGAATTTTTTTCGCAACCGCGCGAGAGATCATGCAGACCGAAGCACCCACACCCTCAGATCACTTGGACGTGGCTGTGATTACAAGAGGTAAAAACGATATAAATACTGTTCGTTTTCTCACACAAACCGCTCGTTTCGTGTCTTAGGCCATCAATGTGTACTTACATTTACGAGTCATTAAATCATGTTTAATTTGGACTTCTCTGTGCATGCTCTTTGAGGTGGTGACCATAGACCTCCATTATATGACTGACAGACACAAACGGTTTGACCTAAAAATATCAAAATTGAAACGACTGCGGAAACAAAGACACCTACATCTTGGATGCCCTTGAGGTAAGCTAAAACATACCAAAAATTAACTTCAAAGTGAACTATCCCTTTAAAGGCACAAATTCACAGATTCGTGTAATTCATACACACTTTAATCTATCAATCAACCATCAATTATTCCTTACTTCTTAAATTGATTTATACTTTAATCTTTTTTGGAGCTCAACAGCCCTTGACAGCCACCAAAAAGTTTTACATTTTAAATTAAATCTTACCAAAAGTATTTTGTCTTGTTCTACACCGACATTTTCACATGTTTCAAGCTTGGTCTCAATTAATGGTGGAATTACTGTATTTCCCCCTATTGTAATCAACAAAAATTAGCATTTCTAGGATGAGCAAGGTCTAATTTAGTTCAGTCTTCACTGCCTTGATTAACCTGACCTCAACGCCGCGCGGCGGTGAACTTGACCTTTACAGTGACAGCTTCACTTAAACCCAATCATGCACTACTTTATATTAAAAACACACCTGCTATGTTACACACACACGACTGCTCAACGCAGAGATAAGTCTAGTAAAACTCACAAATCTTGTACAATTCCTTGTCCAATAATAATAATAATTTTAGTTTCGTAAACCAATTTATATGTTGCCACAATTTATATTTGTCTACAAAGCTAATTTTATAGATTTAAGCATTTAAGATCATGAGAAACATTAAATCAGTGCAAATGTTGGACTGTAAGTGCACTCCAGCGGCTTCTTTTTTCGTAAACTCAAGTTTTTTGATAATTGCGCATCTAGCTGAACAACTGAATGAATAATACATTCTGATTGCACTGATCACATCTTATATCCTATTTTGAGTCCCATGCATAATCTCTGCATTGTTCCGCATGAATATTTATGCATATTTCTGTAGGGGAAGCATATTCATTAACCTTAGAAGTTTTAGTGTAAACCAAAACAATGACCTAGAAAAATGACTTGGCACGGCGGCATTGACTGATCTACTGTTCATGTACACTGCAAAAATTCAAATCAATTATCTTGTTTAAGAAAACTTTCCTAAATGTCCTTCATAAAGCACTAAAGTACTACAAAAATCAGATAAGTCCAGAATATGAACGCAAAACGTTTAATTTGACGTTAAGCGTTTTCCTCCCATAGAAACTCATTATAAGAAAGCTAAATGTAGCTTAATGCATATTACAATGTCCCCTTAATATTCGTTATAACGAGAAATTAAGTCGTTAAAACGAGATATTTGTCATTAAAACGAGATATTATGTTGTTATAATAAGACATTTATGTCGTTAAAACGAGATATTATGCCGCAAAAAAACGAAATATGTCGTTGAAACGAGAAAATATGTCGTTTTAATGACAAAAGATCTCGTTATTACGACATAATTGAGGGGAAAAAAATATGTATGTGGCAGCAATGCGTCACCATATCATGGCATGTCGTGATGGCAAAACGAACTATAACAATATCATGAAAGACTTTTATATTTATATTTACAGAACTATAGTCCTGCCTGTCCAAGCCGAGTGAGGTCAAGAGAGAAAAGTATGTGGTTTATGAGTAGAAATTATGCTTTTATGTTGCTTTTTTTGTCATATTTGGATATTGACAGCACCAAAAATATCGGGCTTTTGCATGTTTTAAGCATAAACTTGAAAAAATAATAAATTACTGCCATTTTTCTATTGAATATAGCAGTATTCTGGTCGATGGGTTAACTATTTAAATACTGTAATGTAATTTATTTCCAAGTTAAACCTGACATTTCTTGAAAATATATTTTTTTTTTACTAAATATGAATGTTTAACAACATGACCAGAAAAGAAGATTTTAGATCTGAATTTATTTATTTCATACATTTAGTTTCCCAAAATATATCTATGTGTTAAACAGCACAACGGTTTTCAACATTGATAATTATCAGAAATGTTTGACAAATGTCATGTGACACTATAAATGACATCAATATACAATATATTAAAATAGCAAACTGTTTTTAAATAGTAAATTTATTTAACAATATTACCGTTTTTATATTTTGGATCAAATATAAGCCAGCCTTGGTGAGCATATGAGATAAAAATAATATAATGTTAATATACAGTATACAGTTTCTAACATACATACTTTGTTATCGTTTAAGTTTAGCTTCAACTTTAAAGTTGACTGGTCCATTTTAGTGAACTATTTGAGGTGAGGTTCAGCTTCAAAGTTTCCTCCGTAGACAATCTCAAGATTTCGTGTGGGCGATATGGTCTTACAGTCTTTAATCAAACCTTCAAATCCACACCTCATTCAAATTCAGACTCTCCTTTATTCATCTGAGAAGAGTGGACATCCACTTCAAGTAAAAATTCTCCTCAAGTCTTGTGTCTTGTGCCCTCAGCTCAGGGCATTTCTGATTGATTCCACAAAAAACACGTGTGTCTGGGACAGCTAATGGACCGACGGCTGCTGAATGATGATTTAAATCAAGACACCGAGTTCGGGTGGCTCTCTGAAACAACCTTGAGGTTACGAACACTTTCAGAGAGCAAGTTTTCCTCCATGTCCTTGTCCAACTCTGCAAGGTTTGCATTTCTCAAATTGCTCACAGTCTCCACTTTAGTGACTTGCCGAAGCCAGACGTGAGAGAAACAGAGAGCGAGGGCTGACAGAATGGGGTTGAAGGGTCATGTCGAGGAGACTAATTGAGCTGACAGAGGGAAGTCTCTACTTTCGTATCACATTTCATTGGTGACCTGTCAGAATCGCCCAGACTCTACAAGGGTCATAGAGCCACTTTCTGACTGAACAAAATCTTTCTGAGTAAACTTTATATTTTGAAAGTTCTGCTAGTAGTGACGCTTACTTTAAAGCAACAATGTCATTTTTTACCGCTAGGGGTCGCTAACCTCTTACAATAACAAAGGCGTAGATTGATGACGCAGTGAATAAGCGGAATCATGGGACCTAATCATGATCTAATCATGTTTATGGATGAATGAAAACATTGATGTTTTTAACATGACTGTGGTGTGAAGTAGGGCGCGATTGCTAATGAGAGACAGATATCAGTGCCACACACGAGTCCCGTGGATATAAAGGAACATTTCATTCTACCGAAGTACCCGCAACTGCTGAATTACTACTCACGCGTCAGTTTATTTGACAAATTAAACTTGTGAGGTAACGCAACGATGTTTTGTTTCACTTAGTCTACACTATCATACTAAACTGCATTTGGGTGTGTTGAAAGTTATGGTGTTATTCCATGTGTTAGTTTGCTTGCTATATGATACTAGCAGTAAGCACAACATATTAGAATAACATACTGATCTTACTCTAACATTTCATCATGTTGAGCTATATAACATTGATTTGTTTTATGCACATTTGCTCACCTGTCTAATAAAGTGCAGCATCTCTGTCAAGTCAAATTTAGCCGCGGACGCCAGCTCTCAAAAACGAAAAAGCCAAAAACGTAAACGTCATCTCTAAAATGCTGATATTGATCCTCGTTTTAGTTCTCCTTTTGTCCCAAAGTCTGCTTGCCATGATCCATAATATTTGAACGAAACAACAACAACGTGCCGCTATAAACGTAACGCAGTTGTCCACATCTGTCGCCACGGTTACAACAGCAATACGCGCGGGTATTACTTCAAGTGGGTATTAAGTGGATATTACGTCACTGACAGGCGACATGGGAAGTGACATGGGATGGGCACTATTTCAAATTGTGAATTTCTCTGAATTTACAAATGATTGGAGACATTTTAGGAGAATGTAAGTAGCCTACACAATTGAAAGAAATATATAACACTGTGCAAGTGTTTTTTGTATATTTTGATACAAAATTTGTACATATTGTACCTTGAATCCCTTTAAACTTAACTTTAAATGTAAGATTCCCTTCTATCTAATATTTCTAATAATCTATCTATACATCCATCTATCATCTATCTATCTATCTATCTATCTATCTATCTATCTATCTATCTATCTATCTATCTATCTATCCTTTCAAAGTTTCACACTTAAAGCTACTTCAAACTAGAGCCCGACCGATAAACGATTTTGATACCGACACAAATATTTGTTGGTTTTAAAATCCGATATTACGACATATCGGCCGATATTATTATTATTCCTATTTCAGAAACTCGCAACAAAATATTAACAGATTTCCCTAACATTAGTTATTTGTAGTTATTTATGAGTTTTAACTAAAATAATATGATAATGCATTTTAAAAAGAAACTTGTTTCTATTGTCACAACAGAACAGAGGAACATCAAAATATTTTAAAGTTCTGATAAATTAAATAATAATTAGTCCCTACATTGCCTTATAAGCTACCTTATAATTATGTCAGCTTGCTCATCCCTTTACCTGCACTTTTTGACAACACTCATGAGAAGGTTGAAGCGTGATTCGTCCATTTTTATTTTATTGTTGAAATATTCATTTATCGGCTATTATAAATGCTGATACCGGTATTTTAGAAAATGCCTAATATCGGCCGATACAGTATATTGGTCTGGCTCTACTTCAAACTTTCAGGCTATGGGCTTTCTCAAGCCAAAATCTAAATTTGTTCACACATTTTACTCGCCTAGTTTTACCTATTTTGCTTCCATTATTTGACATATTTCATAGTGATATTCAATAAGAGAAATGTTGGACTGATTTTTTTCCTTCAGAAATCAATTGGATATAATATATATGTTATGAATTGTCCACAATAAGGCCGAGAACATGTATTAAGGAAGTAAATGGGGTGATTATTTAACATCAATTAAAAAATACTTAATTATAGAATTATCACTTTAAATATGAATTGTGCATTCATTTAGTAAATACATCTACAAGTACAAGCAAGTAAATTTAGGTTTGTTGTCATCATTCACTAGCTTAACTATTGGGTCAGTTCTGTTCATTCACCCCAGCATGAAACATTAATGATTTTTGTTCTTGCCGCAGCAATAATTCATGTAACAGACTTTTAAAATGCAGCTCTAAATGTTTGATAACAGCATGGTCACTGGGGAATATGGTAACTGGGGTATTTCTTTATCCGGTAACCCCTGTACTAACCCATATCTCAGCTGATAACTAGTGCTGATGAGATCATGCACACATAAATTCATTTTAAACCACGGCCGCTGATTTGCATATGAAAAGCATGGTCTAATAGCTAAGTTTTACACACATGATGTGATAGAGTTTTGCTCAGTCGGGTTTTATTCATTCGAAAATCAAAAAAGAAAAAATCACAAATCTCTTTATTACCGGTTCTTTCTCCTACACAGCAATGAGATTAAATAGAGAGAGAAAAATTGAGAGTTTCAATGAAGTCTCCTCCTGCCCGAGAAAAAAAAAAAAAGAGTGCAGGAATCTAACACGTCTTTAATAGCGTTTCAGAAGAGATGTCAATAATGTCTCAAACTATATGCTCAAATTTTCCAAGATAATAAAAATCTGAGCTGCTATAATCACATTAACAGCTCTATCCTCTTACTTTCAGTCAACAATTAGGCATTCTCATTTTGCTGTGCAGACTGGTGATCGTCTAGCAAATTAATGCATTCGAAATTTACAGTATTTCTCCTCTGGGAAGACTGGTCATAAATATAGAATAGTCATGTTTTTTGTCTGTATGGGAAATGTACAACACAAACTCTCCAATAAAAAGCCCTATAGAATGGCGGTTTGAATTGTAAACACAAGAAAGGGAAGTAAAATGTGCTCCTCAAGACATTTCATAAGGTTTCTTAAGCATGATGGGATGCACTATAACAAATAACTTCAGTACGAGCTGAAGAGGGCCAGTGGAGAAATCACATGCAGAGGTAATTATGACAAGGCCAGAGGTTATGCTGTTATTAATGAAAATATGGGGATGGTTTATCCAGATGTATGAAAATGAAAGTGTGATGCTGGAACTCTGCATCACCTAAACTAAAACCAGGTCAAGCTCGAAAGATGAAAAATGCCTTTTCATGTCTAGACATACAGATAAAACTACATCAGACCATACATTACAAGTCATGCCATGGAGAATTACTGAATGCCATTATATCCAATTCAAGCCATCCAAAAGCAACCTAGCCTATACTTCAAAACTTAATTAAGAATAAAAATGATTTATAAGCAGGGTAAAACGTTTATTAAGGATAAATTAAACATAAACATGACAAATGCAGCCTATTTGTACATCAGAACAGGAGAATTATAACAACTGTTTACTCGATATCGCCCTCTAGTGACCCGGACGTACATTACTATTTACAACACAACAAGTACATTTTCAATCAATCCGTGTTATTAATTGTAACGTGATTATACAGACTTAAAAGCCACCGGCAACCACGTTTTCAAAACAAATGATAACACACCAAGGAGAACAATCTCCTGAAACAACTTTTTCTCTCAAATTCAGATACGAGCGTTAAGTTATTTTTATTTTTAATACGCGGTTCTGCTCGTAAACATTGTAACATTCTGCACAATGCCTGTAAGGAAAACCACAACAATGATCTTACCTTTACAGTCAGGTGAATCCAAGCGTAGTTTCGGTGTGTGTGATGCTCAGAAGAGTGTGTGTGAGAGTGTGAAGGCATCTATGCTCTCGCCGACAGCACCGCCTCACACCGGGACGGGACGAACCAACTACTACTGCTACCGCCTGGCTCATGAATATTAATTAGGTCGTGCTGCCCTTGCTCCGTTACTTGCCTATTAGGAAGGTGTTCTCATGAATTTTAATGAGTTTATCCTGGCGTTGCTTCGAAGCCTCTCTATGGCTACAGGTTTGGCTCATTTACATAAATAACAAACAATTAGAACTAAATTCACCTCTGGGACAAGAAAACAAAATGTACTCCTGCCAGGATACTAATAAAAGTGCCCTCAGTGGAAAAGGCTATAATTTATCTTAAACTATTAAATTACAAATACATTGTTGTATAATTATTATGCATGACTATTATTATAGTGTTTGTCATTTAACTGAAAGATTATTTAAAACTTGAACAGCCTTGGTAAAGCTGTAACCATTCATATATGGACATGTTTAGGCACTTGTCCCTGTTGAAAATAAAATATTGAAAGTTTAAAAAAAAAAATCTGTCATCATTTACTCACCCTCCAGTTTTTCCAAACCTGAATGGGTTTTTTCTGCTGATCACAAAAGAAGATATTTTGAAGAATGTCAGTAACCAACAGTTGATGTGCCCCCTTCCATAGAATTTTTATCAACTTTTTAGTTTCCCATTTTTCTTGAAATATCTTCTTTTGTGTTCAGCAGAAGAAAGAAATTCATACAGATTTGGAACAACTTGAGGGATGAATTTTCATTTTTGGGTGAGCTATAAAATTAAGTCTCTCAACCCTAAAACCGTATTCTGGACAAATGTGGGCAAAATAGTTTTGATTTATTTTTAAAAAATACTTCCCTTGATCTGAGCAGTACAAGACTTGGCTACTTTTCCTAAGTTTGCCTCCTGAACACACACAATTTTTTTTACTCAATTCTACGATGTTAAGTGGGTGAAAAAAAAAAACTCCTCAATCTTGTATTTGGGTCAAAAATGGGCACCCATAGAAATGAATGGGAAAAACTGTAATTTAGAGCATTCTAAAATAAGCCAAAATAAGACACCAGGTGACAGCAAAGTCACTTCATCTTTAGGTTTTAGCTCTAAGTCCTTATTGGAATGATATTTTAATGTAGTTAAAAAAAAATAAAAAATAAAACATAAAAATAAACATAATTTACATAGAAAATATGGTACTTTTTGAAGTAAATAAATTCAAAAATACCCCCAAAATAATTTTAAAAAACACCATAAATGGATAGACAAAACTTTACCGAAGACAGTGATATAACATTTATAATAAATAAAAATTAGGATCACACCTGAGTCCTCTGTTCCCACATTTGTCCACAATTACAGGATTAAGGGCTAGTTAATACGGTTTGAGGGCTACGGTAGCCTACAAGTATTTTGGCCCTACAGCAGTGTTAAAAACAACAACAACAACAACAAACTGCCTGCATTATACGGAAGAACATTGTTTTGCTTGTGCTTCGGTTCTGCGTGACTGTAGATGAAGTCCAAAAATGATGTCATTCGAGCATGTAAGTGCAATATTATTCTGGATATCTCATTTCTCAAATGTCTTCATCTCAAGTCTGCTCTTCACTGACACTGTTGTCTCCATATTAGAAAAGTACGCTACTAACCTAAGTGCCAAGAGTTGATTAAACACTCCAATATAAACTTTAAAATGTTGATTGAACATAAAAATGCATGTCCAAATGATTAATTCACATTGACAGGCAATATTAATGCTAAATAACAATCACCATTCTGTGATAAAATAAAAAAGCTTTGACAAAGAATGTGCTGGTTCAAAGGCTGAGAGATCATGTGAGGTTGGATAATGTGGTATTTGGCACAGGAACTGAGGCAGGTATAGTGGGGTTCAAACACTATTACAGGGAATTTGCCAACTGGAAAGTCTTCAAGGCACTTTTTACAGTGTAATCAGATGTTTTTAAAGGATTACATGAACAAAAATTCTGTGAAATTCTCGAAGGCAATGAGCGCTGCTGAGAGATTTTATAAGTATAGGCCTGTAGATATCTTTTCCCAATATACTGCCTGTAGAAATCTTGTGCAATGCATTTATGGGAAGTGATGCCTTCAGGCAAAAACATGCTGTAATATAGGATACAGTAGAACAAAACTCTGTCAATCAACAGAGATACGTCAGTTATTACAAAAAAAAAAGATATTTGCATTTGCACATGAGACTGTATTGAAATGACTGACAGGTTGACTCTACTGAGATCTGAGAAAATGGAGATTAGAAATCAGCAACTGTCCATCACAATAAGTACAAGCACTTATGTCAATTTGAAATGAGAAGTATTAGTACGCGTAAAAGCTAGTGGATGTTACAGATTGAGCTGTCAATCATAGGCTTCCACAGGTGTATTGAATCTCACATCTCTGCTGTAAATCATTGAATGATGAAGTTTACTTCAACGCCTGGAAAGCACATGCTGGGGTGAGAATGAACTCCTTCAGAATTAAAAACAGATCTCTGTACGAACCGTCTATCAAAGGACGATCGACAACCAGAGCTTGTCTTTACATTATTTTATCTACAATTCATCACAGATCTGAAGCTGCTTTGAAGCTCATCTTTGATATCTGATTGATGATCATGTGTTGGTTTTTTGAGCATGTATAAAACCGTGTGAGTATGTGTGTGTGTGAAGACACAAAGAAACAAATACGTCAGTATTCTCGCGTATAACATCAAAAGCATGTTTCCGGATCATATTTCACCCTAAAAGTAAATGAGGGCTATTAATTAAGATTAAGAACAAGAATCGCCATTAGGAATATTGGGAATTACAAGGAAATTGTCAGATGTATTGTGTGTATTTTTTGCATCAATGTATATTTTTACACAACAACAATGCGCTAAAAAGGGAAAGGTTTTTCCTTTGCTTTTTCACATACAGTCTACAATGCAAAAAGGACTGAAATGCCTTTACCTAAAATACCTAAAAGGTCTTTATGAATTAATGCCAGGCCAGGGGATGGCTATGTCACTTTGTAAAGAAACACTACACTCCTATTGACCAAACCGAACACGTAACATGACATCACCATTTTCACAAATTCACGTTTTTCTAATTTACACGGAGACCATAACGCTAGTGTTTGCAAAAGCTTGCATTTTCAGGCTGCCAAAACGTTGTTGTGTAAATGAACGGCCAAAACGCATTAAAAAAAAAATCAGTTGAAAACGGTATCATATAAATGACCCCTTAGTTTTGGTTTTCCCTGTCGGCTTACCCAAGATGGTTCTCACTGCAGAACATGAAATCCACGGGGAGGAGTCGGGTCCAGATCCAACTCCTCCCACCTTAGGTATACCTAAACCTACCCAGCTCCACCCCCTGATCTCTTAACCCACCCCAAACCTAACCAACTCCACCCCCTGATCCCTAAACCCACCCCTAAACCTACCCAGCTCCACCCCCTGATCCCTAAACCCACCCCTAAACCTACCCAGCTCCACCCCTCAGATCTGTATCCGACTCCACCCACTGGATCTCGTGTACTGCGATGAGGTGTTACTGGCCTCCCGCACCTGTTAGTTTCTATGGTGACTAATTATGTTATCGCACCTGTTTCTGTTGATTAGCTGTGTATTTATAGTCCTCAGTTCCCTACAATTCTGGTTTCCTTTATGATTTTCTAAATATTCTTTGTTGAATTTTGGATTTATTAAAGGCTGTTTGGTTTGATACTGTGGATTTTCATAATTATCTTCTCTATCGTTTCTCCGTCAATTATGTAAAAGATTAACGATAAATATTTAATAGATGATTACAAGCAATAACCTGATTCAAGAACATGACAATTAGGGTTGGGTAACTTGGGTATCGAGAATCGAGTATCGATTGGAACCGGGACTAACTTTTCGTTTTTCCCGGAATCGTTCAAAAGTTAAAATTTCAATTCCTCGTTTTGATATTCACAGTCCGCCAAGCGGAAGAAGTAACCGCTGAACAACACCAATGAAGAAGCGTCTACCGGAAGTGTTGGCATAACCGCGCTAGTCGAACATGAGTAGCTTACGTCGGCGGTCCAAAATGTGGCTTCACTTTTCTAAAAATAACGAAATCTCGGCAAAATGCAAAATTTGTGACAAAAGGAGTATTTGTGACAGGAGTATTTCCTTCAGAAAAGATTATTTCCTTCAGAAAGACCGGTTAGCAAGGTTAGCTAAACTTTTTTTGACCCTGCCTCTTAAAAGAATCGGAATCGAGAATCGTTAGGAACCGGAATCGAAACAAGGAATCGGAATCGTTCAAATTCAAACGATACCCAACCCTAATGACAATTATCATAAAAAGTATTTAGCACATGTATGGACACTATGGACAGCCTCTGCTTTTCATGCCATATTCGTTTTACTTTATATTTAGACCTTGATTGTAGTGCTTTTGGATCATCATATCACAGTGGTTTTACTTCAGGACCGTTAGATTTACATCCGATGTAAAGTGGTGATCCAACACAATACCAAACCCTCAACTTTCTAGACAGTATTTTCTTTGGTCTTTCAAAACGTTCTTTAATTTTTTGGTTCATAAGACAAAATAATTTATTAGGCATCCGCCTATTTGGACTGCAGCTTCTACTAAACGACATGAATTTGAGCCAATATTTATAAAGCCTATTTATTTTGCTATACTAACATTAGCATTTTGACTTTATGGTTTGTTAAATTTTGAGCATTTGCCAGACCTGTGACCCATTTTCCGATTGTAACCCACAGATTGAGAACCATGTATCATCACTGGAGATCTAAGAGTATTCAGGCACAGATATCCGTTGGTTGAGAAATTCTAATGGAGGATTATTATAGGATGTCCGTCTTTGCACCCACACACATTACTGTTGCCCTTCTATTTTCAGTGTTGAAGTGATTAGCCTCTTTAATCAGAGCTGACGGCGAGAGCCAAAGAGAGATGTCATGTTGAAATACTGCACAGATGGATTGGAGCCGGAATATGTTTATGAGCGACAGAGGCGTGTAGGAGTGTGTGTGCGTGTGTGATTATGTGGGTGTGTCATTTCCAGTCACTCGTTCCCTGCCAGTAGAAAAGAAAAAAATATGTAATTTATATGAGTCAGTGTGAATATCATGATCTCACCATCCCATACACACAAACTCTCTGTAGAGAAACTCTCTAAAGAGAAATGATGTGATTCATCTTCCCTGCCCCCTCCCTCATCATGTCTTGGACTGAAGCTCCTAAATATGATTGTAATAGTTTTTTTGATCCCTCTCCAGAGATGTATTTGATAAAATGGTTGTGTTGGTGTTTAGATCTAACCGTATGCAGAAGTAGAGCACAGAGGTGTCTTTAGGAGGTCAGCACTTACTGTATCATCATTCTCTCCTCCTCTGCACTTACAGCCATTAATATTACATGAGCATGAAAGATCGAGCGTTAGTCCTCCGAATGTATTCGGCACAGTTCGCCACTGTTCTCTAACCTAATGAAATACATGGAGATTTATGAAAGTTCATTGCCACATGATTCAGCCAGTGCCTTGCAATTAGCCTTCATACAGTTGTCATTTAATTGATGAAGCTTTTCTGGGTGAACTTGAGGTGCTGAGTTTTGAAAATGCATAAGTAGGATATTTGGGAGGAGCTTAGATTTTGGACTTTTGTGTTTATCCTGGTAGATTTTTGTTTACTAATATATTTTATTTTCATTTCATCATGGTAACAAGTGGTGCATTCAGCTTGATTTGAGAGCAAATTATCCCTTAATATTATTACGCTCATACAACAAGTGCTTCTGTGCTTGTAAATGCGTATAACATACTGTTTCTAATATGATAGCATTTACTACGGCAGCAAATTAGCTTTTAAAGCTAACTTTTAAAGTTTATGCTATTTAAAGTGATTTAAGTTCTGCCAACTTATTTGGGTTTAAAGTGTACTTCATAGATTAAAGTTATAGTAACTAATTAGTACTATTAATACTACTATTATTTACCCAAGTTATTTTAACAATAAGTTATTGAGTTACTTGGAAACAAATTAAATATTTTTTTATGCTTAAATTGTTTGAGTTAATAAACTTAAATGATTTAAGGCAATCGGTTTCCTCAAACGGTTTGAGTTAAACTAACTCATCAGGTTTTACAGTGATATATATATATATATATATATATATATATATATATATATATTTAGAGAGTAGACGGCTCCATATACAACATACACCAATTGAGTAGCACCAGTTCAAGTCAAACAAACCTATCGATTCATTTTACCACAGTTACATTACCTCTCTGAATGAATACTTTTATTCATCAATGTTGTGTTTCAAATAAATTGGAGATATTTTTAAATCCCTTGCTAGACTCAAGTATGCATCCACAGCCTTTTTTTTTGTCTGAAGGCTTTGCAGAACTCTTTAGATTGTGGTGTAATGACAACACACACATCAGTAGCACCATACACTAGATATGATAGGTTCCAGGTTCTAATCACTTTATTATTATTGTGAAATTACTAATTGACATCTTTAGGTTGTGTGTAACTAGCCAAAGTCTATCCGGCAGTGTTTGAGGAGGCCAGAAGTCCTCTGCAAACTCAATTACATCTAGTCTCATAGGCCTTGAAAAGTTTGCGGGGTAAGTTTCGGGCCAGGCTGCACATAGCTACTGTGATTAATAATACAAGCAATGTTGAGCAGCCTCTTAGTGTTTACATATTGATCATTCCTTTTCAGTCAAATACTGAATTATCCATCAAACTTCCCTCTGGATCTGGGTGGACAGATGACTAGAGTCATTACAACTAAATATCCTGCTATTCGTTTTCATAACTAATGTCAATGTTCTAAACCTGTCAGCAGTTCAGACTGTAATTCTGAGGAAAATGAAAAGAGGAATGTCATTAAAATATAAATAAACTGATGGTATGGCATGCAAATGCTGAGACATTTTTAAAGGGATAATTATGGCTTGACAAAGCCAGCATATTGAAATCCTATTTCTTCTTCTTTGACTACATTCTGTCACTATATCTCCTATAGAGCTTTAAAGCTACAGCACCAAATTCGGATCAGACCTTGAGACTGTTCTGACTCAGGTTGATCTTTTCTAACCGATCGGACTTTACGTTTTTCATTAAACGGACCATCAAATCTTAGAAAAATCCCATAGGCCTTTGAAGAGTCTATTTAAGCTTCATCCACCACTACATAGCACCTAGCTGAGGACACGCTAATGAGTTAACTTAACTTAAACATATTATCAATATGCTAATTCAATGGGCTATAGTAGTAACTTGTTAAATCAGGCTAGCGATGTGTTAAACATGCTTGCAACATGTTAGCAAATCATGCTAACAATATGCTAAATCATACTAGAAATGTGCTAATGCATATTAGCAATGCTAAGAATGTGCTAACTCATGCTAAAAATGTATTACATGATAACATATGATAGCAAATGTTAAATCATGCTAGTAATGTCCTTAAACAGGCTGGCAAAACGTTAAAGTATACTGAAATGTGTTAAAACAGGCTAGCAACATGCTCATTCATATGTGCTAAAACATGCTAACCACATGTTAAAACATAATAGCAGTGTGCTAAAACATGTTAGTGAGTTAAAACACACTTTCAGTGTGTTAAAACATGCTAGCAAAGTGATAAAACATGCTTGCAACATGTTAACAGTTGGTAAGACATGTTTGCAACGTTAATTTGTGCAAGCAAAATGCAAAATAGTGCTGAACATGTGCTAAGACAAGCTAACGACGTGATAAAACATTAAAAAATAATAACATCATATTTGTTCCAACAAACTTTAATTTATAGTTGATGTCTGAACCCTGACCCCTTTGAATATAAAAATATATTCTGTTGATTTTCTATAGCCTGTACCCAGATTTCTACTTCAGGGTCTCTCACCCTTGTGAGAAACAAAGCTGTTGTCAAAAGCCAAAGACACAACATTGCTGTCGACATGGGGAATTAAACAAGAGCAAAACAGGTTAATCTCCACCTCTCTTTCCTTTAGTCACCTAATACTATGAAAGGCGACTGGATTTGTGTGATCAAACAGGCTCTTAACATGTGTCGACGTTAATATCACAGTCACAGGCGCCGTGAACTCTCTCAACTTCAGATTTCAGGAGCAGGAAGACTCATGTCTGCCCCATTTCCAGAGCAGTTTTCTTTCTTTTTGAAGTAAATATTAGATTGTTAACGGCATGTCGTTTTCTGATTTGCTAAACCATCACATGATTTTAAAAGGCATGAGGGTCTGAAAGGCCTAAATGTGCTGTAAATTTAGCACAAGCTAAAATAACTGCCTTGTTGATGATGTTCACGTGTCTCTGTGAGAATGAAGTCGTTCTTCGCTGCCTTGCGTTAGATTCCTTTTCAAGAATTAAATTTAATAAAGCAACTTTGGTAGAACTTGTTTTAATACAGCGTTGTTTAGCCAAGAACGAGTGTTGTTTGTAACATATTAAAACAGCTCAATTAATCTGAGAGGTTTGCTTTTCATTAGCAAGGCAAACAGCATCAGGAGAAGTGATTCTGTATTTGAAACTCTTTCATTTTCATCGCTCTCTGAGGAGATCCTTCTCTATTTATGCGCCATTAATCACTTGTCATTTCACACAGCTGCTTTGCTCTGAAGTATTTGAAAGCATGTTAAGCTCACCAAAACAAACTACACTCTCGTTTTGGCTGAGCTTATGAACGTAATCAGTTTGATGCTTTTTTTCGGTGGGTAATAATATAAATAAACTTCCCCTCATGCATATAAAACTGATCTTTAAATTACATAGCCTAACACAAGTCATATTCACTCTTCAGCATTCACACGTGGCAGGTTTGGTTCCATTAAAGGGATACTCCACTTTTTTTGGAAATAGGCTTATTTTACCACTCCCCCAGAGTTAAACAGTTGAGTTTTACCATTTTCAAATCTATTCAGCCAATTTTCTGATATTTGGAATAATTTCAGTAACCAGTTCTGGTCTCATTGACTTCCATATTATATATTTTTTCCTACTATGGAAAACTCAACTGTTTAACTCTGGGGGAGTGGTAAAATGAGCCTATTTCCAAAAAAAAAAAAAAAAAAAAAAAAAAAAAAAAAAAAAAAAAAAAAAAGTGAAGTATCCCTTTAAGACACAAGCAAACTGAGCTTGCTGAAAATGTGTTTGTTTTGTTTTGTACCTTTAATGTACGTTCACACCGCCGCCGACTTGAGCTTCCAAAGCGGCTGGAAGTCATTCATTTTCAATAGAAGCCTCAGCTGCAATGAGCGTCAAATTCCTCGGCGTCGCGTTTTGAGCGTCAATCTGAAAGTTGAAAGAAGCGCAACTTTATGGTAATGAGCTATGACCCGGTTCAGCGACAAGCAGCGGCAAACACCAGCAACCAATTAGAATAAAGACGTCCTTCACTCTGGCTGATTCCGGAGAAACATACGATGTGAATTTTCGTTCCTACCTAAACATTAGTTCCGAGAAAATGGAGAAGCTAATAATCTCCGAGTCCGATGTCTTCTCCGCAAATACAGTAAAGCAACACCAAAAACAACAACTTCACGATTTTCCATAATGATACAGTGATACACATTTGAGAATTTCAACTTTCATTTGAACTATTTACGAACGCTCATTTTAAGCCGGAATGCAATTAATTTGCATACGGTGACAACGATTTGACCAATCGCACTAATGCAGATAATAATAGCCTAATGCAAATAATAATAGTTAATTATTATTTTTTTCCCCGACCAAATGTGACCAAAACGGTTATAAAAATGCTGTCATTATAAAAGTTTTCTTCAATGTATTGCTTGTTTTCTCTGTTTATTACATTTCATGTTGTGACACTTCTCTTCTACCTGCTAGTGCTAAGTGAACCAGGACTAAATTTATTTGACATGCCTTTTGGACTGAAATGCCTTTGCTTAATTTATTTAATTTTATATTTATTTGTATTTATTTTGTTTATCGAATTTTGTTCAATTTAGCTGTTTATGTTATGCACATGAGTCTCCCAAGGAGAGATTTTGTCAATTGTTTTGTAAATAAGTGTGTTTAATAAAAAATTAATAAAAAAAAAAGATAAAAAAAGGACTTAGTTTTTTTTTTTTTTTTTTTTTTTTTTTTGGGACCGGACCAAACCAAAGGGAACAAAACAATAAGTGTGATGAAATAAAGGTTTCAAATTTTTTTTTTTATAAATATTGTTTCAAAGCAGCTTTACAGAAAGTGCATTTCAGAAATGTACATAGAAAAATACAGTTAGTTATGTGTTACTTTAGGGCAACATATCGCCGGCGTTGAGTCATCTCTTCACATTGTTTGTGTGTGTGTGTATATAAAATATGTTTTTATATAAAAGTATTTTAATAGATTCAGATTCAACTTTATTGTCATTATGCAGAGTACAACTACATTGGATTTAATAGATGTATGTTTGATGCTATGTACTATATTTTCACCATTTCTAGCACATTTTCAACACACTGTGGTGTCTATCCTATAGTCTTATTGGTTTCAAATGTATTTTGAAAAAAAAATTATGTTTTTGCCACATGGAAAGACTAATCAATATTTTATTCAGTGTGATGACATGCCCTCCAGCAAAACTGTCAGCGTTCCACAACGTTAAAATGGCATGAATGAAACCGTTTTCTGTTCGCTTGTTTTCTTCAAGTGATGTGCAAAGTGTTTTACAATCCACCATAGGAGTAGTCTGAGGGTCGTAATGAAGGAAAACAGAATGTAGAGATAAAAGAATGATGAGGTGGTGGGTGGTTATTAAATAAATATGAGCCAAACCGCAAGCTTTGCTTTTAAACGCCTGTGAAAGAGGAGCAGAAGCACCTGTGATGGACACATCGCTCAATGACCTGCAAGAAATCTGCAGGTAAAAATAAAATCTATTCTCCGCTCACTGCTTTTAAAAGTTTACTTTTTGTTTTAGAGATGTAGACTTAAAATAGAGGAAAGATATTATGTGCTGTGCATTTGCAGGAGAAAACATCCTTATAGAAAAGTGAACACACTTCAGACTGACCGGTGCTAAACTGTTCTCAGAAAAAAAGCAATTCTGCTTATTTGAAAAAGCCTTTTTTTTTTTTTTTTTTTTTTGCTTAATTGGCCATTTCAAAGTTATGGAACATGATGGATGAAAAAGTTGTGTGTGTGTGTGTGAAAGAGAAAAAAAAGAGAGAGAGAGAGAGAGAGAGAGAGAGAGAGACATTAGCGCCATCTGTTGTTTCTAAACATTATTGCAAACAGCATTATCAAAAAAACTAAAGTTTTTATCTTCACAATCATGCAACTACAAAACCGTGTGTATTTTCAGAATATAAAAACATTAAAATCAATCAAAAATAAAAAATAAGTGGAAAGGGTTCCAATAAAAATGGACTAAAACATATAAATAATGTAGCCGTAAATAAAATATACAAATTATGTTTTACAAAATATAGTAAGCCTATTTTTTTCTGTAGGTGGTTTGGTTTAGCCATTAAAGTTTATCAAAATACCACAAATGGATATGCTTGTGTTGTCATTTATAGAAACATATTGATAAAAAATTATGTCATTGCATATTTCAGAAATGCTCAGTCACTTGTACATGATTATAACTTAACCAAATGGCAAGAAAAAAAAGATAGGATACTAATAAAATTCCTAAAAGTTAGTCATCATCGCTCATTAAGGATTGATGATTTTTTTTTCTTGCTTGTTTTTGCTGTTGTTTTCCCACCCAAAAATATTACAATAAAGAAATAATTATTGTAAGTAGGAAAATCCTATAATTGATAAACTGTAAAAACAATGTTGTAAATTTTGATTGTAGCCTATTTTAATTAGATAAATTGTTTAAAATCCACATAACTGATGTTGTGATAATAAAAAAGTAATACATTTTCATGTTTATAAATAGTTTAAGAATATATTGTTCAAAATGATACAGATCTCTAGATACTGTCTAAACTGTGCTCTCTATCCCAATCGATCCCAACAATACATTTCCCAGAAAGCATTGAGATCGGAAGTATGTTGCACTGGTATGATAGCATAGACAGTAAAAGAGTAAAAGACAGTAGTTTTGACAGTAAAAGACAGTAGTTTGCTCTACGGAGGTGTCTAATGGGCTATATGCGCGAATAAGTTCTGCATTTGACGCGAGGATGCTCATCCATTTCCGGTTGCCGAGGAAAACGGGATTATGGCAGAGTCTTCAAAATTTACTGTCCTCCCATTTTTAAAATAAAACATACATATGTTTAGATGTAATTTTATATATAGTTATGTTTTTTAATATAATTTTAATAAGAAGCATAAACACAACAAGGGATGTCTGTTTTATCTGTTTTTGTGACTAACCTTTGCAGTGATAACCATGGAGTATAAAATTCAATATGAATTCTCGGTATTGCTTTGGACTGTACGATCGGCGGAAGTTACCGATCATCCTTACGCCTTCACCGGAAATACCTCTGTGCGTTGAGCACATTGCACTCCAGGTTCCAGTCTGGGGCAAAACCTGTATGGACCGGGGGCCACATCACATCAGGATCATTTTCGGTCTCCAGTCCTTGTTCCAACTGGTCTGGTGGTGCTGGATATCTGACAGGAGAAAGTGACAAAATTATTACTGGAGCCTTTATCAAAGTATGCAGTAAATAAAATGTCTGAAACCCCTTCCCATGTAGACAAAATCGTACAGACCTTAGATAAGGCATACTGCACTATTATTTCTGAAAAGCTACAAAAAAAAGTTTCCCCAAAAAAACATAATAAAATACACAGAGTAAATACAACGTCTAAAGCAAACCCCCTCCCATATAGACCATTTCACAAGATGTAAACAACACTGGTCCAGAAACACTCCCTGTTTCAGTTTGTAACTGTTTTCTTTATTTCACATGTAAAGAAAACATCTTAAAGATGTTTGTTTAACTTTTTGATTCAGTTTTATATGTTTTGTTGGTTGTATTTTATCCCAGCTTTTATGTAGTGTTAAAAAACTGAAACAGGAAGTGCTTCTGGACCAGTGTTGTTTACATCTTGTGAAATGGTCTATAGACAAATAGTAGCCTACAGGCCTAAGATAACTCACTGCACCATTATTTCTGATAAACTACAATAACATTTTCCTAAAAAAAACATTTCACTAAAATAGACAAGCAAAGTAAACGAAATAGGGACAAAACGCGCCCATTCTTTGATTGGCGTGTTTGATTGCGCGGACACACATTGTTTGATTACAGCTCCGTTGTTTCTGAAAAGCTATAAATAAAATATTCTGACTAAAAACTATACAATATTTTATCAGTAATCCATCATTCGTACTTACTCATCAAATGGATCGAGTCCGTGGACTATTTGATCTTCTTCCTCCGAATCAAAGCACTCTGGATCAGATCCGATATCACTCTCATCACTGTCGGCTAAAGTCATTTCAACAACTTGCTCGGCAGAGAATCTCCGTTGTGGCAGGTTTTCTTTGAAAATAATCTTGCAAAGTGCAAATAAGATATATCTGATTACATCCAAATGCGGCCGTCCAAACCTCGCGACTGACACCTCACCTGTGGCCAAAAGTCCGCCACCATCAATGAATTCGAAGTAAAGCCAGAGATAGCAGCACTTCCTAGGACAAAAGACCCCTGTTCCGAGATGGCGGCGGTTTCGACGCATGCTTAGCCAGTGCTTCTTTGTTTGTTCCATCTGATAGAAACTTTTTCCATTGTGTTGGTGTCTTCTGATCCCGTCCATAAATTTTCACCAGTTGTGTACCACCACCAGCTCCACGAGACCGTTCTAGGTTTTTAATACTCATTTTCGGATACTGGTCAATCACAAAGTCTATCCGTGTACAGTTGTGAAACGCTTGAAACGCCTGTAGCAAGTAGAGTGAAACCCGGCGTCTTCGGGAACATTGTCAAACTCTATTTCAAGACAATGTTTGTATGTTTCTGCAATTGTCTGATTCTCACCTTGCAGACCAAGCCATTCTTCCGCGAAGCCTCATCACTGATGATCAAAATATGACTACGCAAGGAAAGAACTATTGCCGACTTTAAACAGTAATAAAAAATAAACTGCAGGATTACAAATGGAGAACTTTTATTTTCTCGTCCAGAAACACTAGATAATTTGATTACAACTAAAACAATTTAGTGCCCCATATATGGGAACGGGATTAAACGTAAAACGTCTTCACTTTATGGCCTAAGGGGCGCAGACATATTAACTAATGTTTACCTGTCATCCCAAAAAAGCAGCCACCTCATTGGTCTAGCCGGAAGCACGTGATGATTCTTCCGCGAAGCCTCATCACTGATGATCAAAATATGACTACGCAAGGAAAGAACTATTGCCGACTTTAAACAGTAATAAAAAATAAACTGCAGGATTACAAATGGAGAACTTTTATTTTCTCGTCCAGAAACACTAGATAATTTTATTACAACTAAAACAATTTAGTGCCCCATATATGGGAACGGGATTAAACGTAAAACGTCTTCACATTATGGCCTAAGGGGCGCAGACATATTAACTAATGTTTACCTGTCATCCCAAAAAAGCAGCCACCTCATTGGTCTAGCCGGAAGCACGTGATGATTCTTCCGCGAAGCCTCATCACTGATGATCAAAATATGACTACGTAAGGAAAGAACTATTGCCGACTTTAAACAGTAATAAAAAATAAACTGCAGGATTACAAATGGAGAACTTTTATTTTCTCGTCCAGAAACACTAGATAATTTTATTACAACTAAAACAATTTAGTGCCCCATATATGGGAACGGGATTAAACGTAAAACGTCTTCACCTTATGGCCTAAGGGGCGCAGACATATTAACTAATGTTTACCTGTCATCCCAAAAAAGCAGCCACCTCATTGGTCTAGCCGGAAGCACGTGATGATTCTTCCGCGAAGCCTCATCACTGATGATCAAAATATGACTACGCAAGGAGAGAACTATTGCCGACTTTAAACAGTAATAAAAAATAAACTGCAGGATTACAAATGGAGAACTTTTATTTTCTCGTCCAGAAACACTAGATAATTTTATTACAACTAAAACAATTTAGTGCCCCATATATGGGAACGGGATTAAACGTAAAACGTCTTCACCTTATGGCCTAAGGGGCGCAGACATATTAACTAATGTTTACCTGTCATCCCAAAAAAGCAGCCACCTCATTGGTCTAGCCGGAAGCACGTGATGATTCTTCCGCGAAGCCTCATCACTGATGATCAAAATATGACTACGCAAGGAAAGAACTATTGCCGACTTTAAACAGTAATAAAAAATAAACTGCAGGATTACAAATGGAGAACTTTTATTTTCTCGTCCAGAAACACTAGATAATTTTATTACAACTAAAACAATTTAGTGCCCCATATATGGGAACGGGATTAAACGTAAAACGTCTTCACATTATGGCCTAAGGGGCGCAGACATATTAACTAATGTTTACCTGTCATCCCAAAAAAGCAGCCACCTCATTGGTCTAGCCGGAAGCACGTGATGATTCTTCCGCGAAGCCTCATCACTGATGATCAAAATATGACTACGTAAGGAAAGAACTATTGCCGACTTTAAACAGTAATAAAAAATAAACTGCAGGATTACAAATGGAGAACTTTTATTTTCTCGTCCAGAAACACTAGATAATTTTATTACAACTAAAACAATTTAGTGCCCCATATATGGGAACGGGATTAAACGTAAAATGTCTTCACCTTATGGCCTAAGGGGCGCAGACATATTAACTAATGTTTACCTGTCATCCCAAAAAAGCAGCCACCTCATTGGTCTAGCCGGAAGCACGTGATGATTCTTCCGCGAAGCCTCATCACTGATGATCAAAATATGACTACGCAAGGAAAGAACTATTGCCGACTTTAAACAGTAATAAAAAATAAACTGCAGGATTACAAATGGAGAACTTTTATTTTCTCGTCCAGAAACACTAGATAATTTTATTACAACTAAAACAATTTAGTGCCCCATATATGGGAACGGGATTAAACGTAAAACGTCTTCACCTTATGGCCTATTATAGCTGCACCCACTGTGAGCGGACAAGGTGTCAGTATGCTCATCAGGAGATGTTTGAGTCATAAATGGTAAAATAAAAAGGCTATTGTTATGTTTATTTTGGGGGAAAAGCTGCATTTAGCCTCTTTAATAGATATGTTAGGAGAGCGCCCTCTGGCGAGCTTCAAGACCATTTCACAAGATGTAAACAACACTGGTCCAGAAGCACTTCCTGCTTCGGTTTTTTAACACTACATAAAAACTGGGATAAAAATACAACCAACAGAACATTTAAAACTGAATCAAAAAGTTAAACAAACATCTTTAAGATGTTTTCTTTACATGTGAAATAAAGAAAACAGTTACAAACTGAAACAGGGAGTGTTTCTGGACCAGTGTTGTTTACATCTTGTGAAATGGTCTATACAGGGTTGACTATCCAGTCAAAAGCACTGATTGATGATTGAAATGATTTCTTTTGTCTGACCTTTGTTTTTTGATCAACAAACTAATTAACAAGTCTGACCTTTTGATTAACATTAAAAACAAAGACAGACATATACACATCCATAAATACACATATACATACATTCATGGGTTTAGCTTTAAGTTATTTAATTTTTGAAGTATATAGAAAGTAAGTATTGTAAAGTAGGTATTTAAAGTTTTTTTTCATGCTATAATATGTAATTGTCAGTAATTGCAAATAGCTGGTAAATTCACATACATTCACACACACACATACAAATAGAATGATTTCTGAAGAATCATGCAACTCACTGAAGACTGGAGTAATGGACTGATGAAAACTCTGTTTTGCATCACCAAAATAAATTATATTTTAATTTTAGTATATTGAAATAGAAATTCATACGGGTTTTGCTCTTGTCCAACTTTTGGTTCTGTCCAGCAAGGGCCCTGAAAGCAAGCAAAGCAGCAGCTCTGATATCACCGATATGTTCTCCGACATCACAAGAAAATCACGTCCAAAAATCATCACGTCTGCACAAACACCAAAGGAAAGAAAGCACATACATCCAAATATTTTCAAAATGTTTATTTCTCTTTTGGCTACATTCTCTACAATCGCAGCAGCACTTTAGAGACAGATCACCAATATGTTGAGCTGAAAACTGCTTCTGGGGGTTTGAAAGAGTATTTAGAGAGAGAGGAAACAACAAAAGCTCAGATTCTTCCCCTGAAAACAGACTCTGGAAGCTTTGACGAGTTTGATCGCGGTCCGGTCCACGTCGATCGGAGATGCTGACCTGACTCAGGCTCCGCCGGGATCAGCGAGGGTTGCTAAGCAACATGACAGCACTGGGTCTGGGCATAAAGGGGTTAAACGATCATGGGTGGGGTCCGGCCCACCTTCCGTCTGCTCAAACACACACACACACACAGACCCTCAGACTCACAACACACCTCAATCACAACCACATGGAGTTTTTTTCATGCTGTTTCCTGGTAAATCAAATTTATATTTGGTCGGATTCTGAATAAATCATAGAACTAAAAGCAACATCGGGTGGCAGCGAGGTGATGCTGCATCAGACGACTAAATTTACAAACAAACGGAGAAAATATGAAAACCTGCCGAGGGTTGGATTCAGTAAATAATACGCAGGCGTGGTTCGAGAGGTCTACTGAGACGACTCTCTTTACGGCGTCTCCTCCTCCTACATGCAGGACGCCCCGGCCGGTGAAACTGCTCTCATCACACTGATCTAGAACACGTGCAGCTCATTTTACACCCCAAAATCCAAATAAATAAATATGCGACTTAAAAGAATCAATTCTGACAATATATGGCAATTACATGTATGGAAAAGACCACATCATTGTAGTATGAGATGTGACAATTTTGATTTGTTTCACAGTTATATGTATATATATATATATAAATTCTTTATAACAGTAAAATTCAATCAAAATAGTGTCACAATAAATGTAAATTTGTGCCAAACGGTCCTGAAACAGCCTTCATTTCTTTAATGCAAATTAAAAATACGATTTTCATGCTTGTTTTTGGGGTGAAACATGACCTGGACATTATTTGTATAGATTCATCCATCCATATTTTTTTTTTAAATATTGCGCCCATTTAAACATAAGCTGACGATGTCCATACATGTTGCTTTGAAGTGAAACAGACAGTACTTTGTAACACACAAACACACACACACCTTGCAATCTGTGGCCAACACACATGTATGTTATGAACAGCCAACATATAACGCATCGCGTGGCGTAAAACATCCATTCTCTGGTGCACACACACACACAAATTCTTAGACACCATTGTGCCACATTAAAACACTCGTTCGTCTATTTCCAATCACTCTACAATTAATTGCCTCTAAATTTCACACTTACACAAAACAAAACACCCCTTTACTGAGGCGTAGCTCAGGGAGGATATCAACAAGAAGCTAACACGTTAGCGCAACCCTCCCAAATCTACTCCACAAAATGCCTTGGGTAAAAAAAAAAGAAAAACAAAAAAAAAATATCCATTTTCAAATGGTTCTAGCTCGGACTGACATCTGGATCCACACAGGAAATGACATCAGTCATTCCTGCCCCAATATCAATGGCAGTCACCGTGGCCGGTGTGGGTGGGTGGGTGTGTCCTACAGCCAGTCAGCTGATACATAGCTCCTCCCCCTTCCGGTCCACCCCGAGGTGTCGAAGGGAGGGAAATCACCATCAGAACCATCAATCGCGATCGATCAGCCAATGAGATCAGTAGGAGATTATTCCTGAAGAGGCGGGGCTGGCGGGCGTGGCCTGCAAGTTCCCCGACGAATTGGACCGTCTCATGTGAGGAAGGAGGTACGAGTCGCTGCCCAGTTGGTGGACGTCAAACCGGTCCTCCTTTCTGTAAGCCAGACAGCGGCGGATAAACGCCTGCGGAGGACAAGAAACAACGACGCGATTAATCGCAATTTACATGTAACCGATTTGGCTTATCGCAATTATGAAATCGCAAAGGCTGCGATTATTTTTTGTGACGTACGGCTCCGTAAACTCTGATCCGGCACTGTAAGTCACTTATGAAAAAGCGTTTCCTGATGGACCTCGTTTCCAACAAAAGGCAACATAATAAAATTTAATAACATGCTTTTATTCCAAACTCACATCATAACGACAGATGATGCGCTTCTTACACAGAATAAGGCAGTCGTGTGTTTATTAGTCATGTTTAATCAAAGCGTTTCAATGTCAAGTCAAGTTAGGGATGGGTATCATAAAAAAAATATTCGATACCGATACCTTGAACGATACCTTTTTCGATACCAATTTCATGTAACCAGTTTTAACAATATAATATTACCTAAATTTCAGTTTGTTGACTTTTTCACACTCATATTTTGAGTATGTAAAAAAGCACCAATGCTAAAGTTTTCTGTTTCCTAATCATTTAACAACATGTTTTCTTTACGTCAATGATCTCATTGTTTCTGCCTTATCTTAAAGGGATACTCCACTTTTTTTTGGAAATAGGCTCATTTTACCACTCCCCCAGAGTTAAACAGTTGAGTTTCACCGTTTTCAAATCCATTCAGCCGGTTTTTTGATATTTATAAGAATATTAGTAACCAGACAGTTTCTGGTCTCATTGACTTCCATAGTAGGAAAAAAATATACTATGGAAGTCAATGAGACCAGAAACTTATTCAGCTATAGGGATGATAGGGATGTCCTGGAGTCATGTGTGTTATAGTTCTTCTGCAGTGGGGCATATTTGGCATGTGTATGTGTTTGTGTGAAAGACACCCTCTGGTGTTCAGATGGATCAGCATTTACTACCGATCAGCCGTACTTTAATGACAAGCTGCACATAAAATAATCTCAGCCTTTGCTAAATCGTGCAGTTTCATTGCGATTTTTTTATTAGACATTACATAGCATTAAATCAATACTAGAACCCAACTGATAAAGGATTTTGAAGACCAATACCGATACAAATATTTTGGGGGTTTAAAATCCGATATATCGGCCGATATTTTATGTATTTATTTATTTTTAAACTGGACATAATAGTCACAAATTTTGTCATGCTTATTTGAGTTAAGAGAACTGATGTTATTAAAGCAATGACCAACTCAACGAGTGTTGCCAACAGGAACGGTGTAGAGCGCCCTCTGGTGGACAAACTATACAACTCCAACACTCATGACATGGTTCAAGCGTGTTTCGTCCGTTTTTATTTTATTTTTGAAATATTCATTTATTGGCCATTATAAATGCCGATACCGATAGTTTGGAAAATACTAAAATCTAATATCAGCCGATAATATCGGTCTGTCGATATATATCGGTCTGGCTCTAATCAATACAAACAAACATAGAAAAAACAAACACAAATGACAGCAAGACACACATACACAAATAAGTTGCCAGGGTAAAAAAACAAAACAAAAAAAACAAGAATGCAATGCATCCACCAAAAATCATGTCATCGTTTACTCACCCTCAAGTTGTTGCAAACCTATACAAGTTTCTTTCTCCTGCTGAACGCAAAGGAAGATATTTTGAAGAATGATTGGACCTCTGGCACCATTGACTTTCATAGTATTTTTTAAGTCAATGGTGCCAAACAAACAACTGTTTGGCTCCAATCGTTCTTCAAAATATCTTCCTTTGCGTTCAGCAGAAGATAGAAACTCATACAGGTTTGCAACAACTTGAGGGTGAGTAAATGATGACAGAATTTACATTTTTGGGTTGAGTATCCCTTTAAGAGGAAAAAAGGATGAATATAGATATGCAGTTTTCAATGCTTTGGGTTAATTGTGATTAATAACGCGTTTCCGTACACACTCGCAATACTGACCTTGGCCTCGTTGCTAGCCACGGGTTTGGCAGGAAACTGCACCTCGGTGGCTTTCAGGATGGTGTTCTCTTGAAGGATGTCTTGCTGGGACTGATTATGGCCAAACGGCTACAGAACGACAAAAGACTCAATGCAGCTTCATCCTAAAATGCAGTTTTCATCAATAGGCGTGTTTCTAAACACTTACCTTTCGTCCATACAGGCACTGGAAGAAGATGACGCCCACAGACCACACATCTACTTTATTGGAGATCTTTGGAGGCTCTTTACCAACAACAAAACACTCTGGCGGCAAATACCTAAAAAAAAAATCTACTTTTTTAATGGAACGGTTTATTGAACTAAGACAATAAAATGCATGTTTTTGATACTTGAAAACTTTGATGGTTCACATAGTGAGAATATGGAGCTCATAATAGTGGAGTTAAAAACATGGGAACTCAAACTGAGGAAAAGTATACTATTTGCTGCAGATGCTGATATTTATATAATATGGCCAAAAAGTAAGATTAGATTCTAGTAGCTAGTACTTTGTAGAAGTATAACCGACTAGTTGCATAAAATGCATTTGAGGCCCCGTTTACACCCGGTACTAAGATGCGCTTTGGTCGATTGGATCGCAAGTGGACGACATTAAATACAGGAGTAAACAGGGTCTAAAACATTTAGAGCTTGTCCACTTGGTCAACGCTCATGTGCTCATGTGAATGTGTTCAAACAGCCACAAAAGACCGTCTACTGACGTCATGCGTAACCACTATAGGAAGAGCGCTAGACAGACGGGATTTAACTTAGTCGACTGAAGACCCAAGTTTGATTTAAAGTAGGGCTGTGCAAAAGTTAATTGCGATTAATCGCATCCAAAATAAAAGTCTGTTTACATAATATACAGTATTTGTGCTGTATATAGTTATATTGTATATATAAATACACACACATACATGTGTAAATGTGTTATTCCTATATAAAATATTTATATAATATATATATATATATATATATATATATATATATACACACAGAATTTAAGCGCAAATAATTCCTAAATATATACATGCATGCATAGGCATTTATATATACAAAATAATTCTATACAGCACACTCAAATATAATATGTAAACACAGACTTTTATTTTGGATGCGATTAATCGCAAATAACTTTTGCACAGCCCTAATTTAAAGATAAAATATATTTATGCTGCTCTCTGTGTGTTTTTCCAATGTCTCCAGTCACATTCATATGTAAATTGGCCGAGTTTATTTCGTCCATTGGATTGAAAGATCTGAAAAAACCCATACATTAATTAGCCCATAGACTCCAGTCTCCAAGAAATCAGGACAGAAGTGGTCAAAAGTGGACAAATGAGATGGATTAAAACACCAGGTGTAAACGGGAATGTCTACTTGTGATTCGATTGATCAAAACTAGGGCTGGGAAACGGTCAATCGCGATTAATCGCATCCAAAATAAAAGTTTGTGTTTACATAATATATGTGTGTGTAGAGTTTAATTATTTTGTATATATAAATACACACATATGCATGTATATACTTTATATATATTTATGCATAATTAATATTATACATAAATGTAAATATTTGATATATCAATAACACATTTTTCTTAAATATATACATGCATATGTGTGTATTTATATATAAAAATAATTATACACACTACACACACATTTATTATGTAAACACAAACTTTTATTTTGGATGCGATTAATCGCGATTAATCTTTTCCCAGCCCTAATCAAAACACATCTTAATACCAGGAGTGAACAGGGCCTAAATATCAGCTGTCACTATGCTTAGTTTTATAACCAAAGCTCTGTAGTTTTCACTTTGGGGAGGAAAATGTATAATGCAATACAATGATGATTGACAGATGAACAATCCTCATGAGCCTGATGGATCATATTTGATGCATACATTTAACATCAGGGTTTCCCATACATTCATTAATTTGTGGCGGCCCGCCACAATATCAACACTGACCGCCACGCATTGATTTTCAAGATTTTTTATTTTATTGTAGAGCTGCGCGCTGCGCGCTCCTTCCCTCCCTCAGTCCCTCCCACTCTCACAAACTGACAATGAAGACGCGAATAGCGGCCCCTCGAGCGCGATATAATATGAATCAAAACATGGGCATGCGTTGGAGGACGGATTGTTGCCAGTGCTTATTCCTCCAGAATCAATCCGGAGTTGAATGGTCAGTATAATGAACACTATGACTCTAAAAAGTTAGTCTATGTTAAATGCTGTCGCGTTTCCACCACAGATTCGCGCAATTTACTAAAACGTCATTTTTTCCTCTCGCGATCAGTCATTCAAAAATCATTGAGACGGAAGTTGGTAACGTTAGGTATAAATATATCACAGAGTCACCACACTAGACATTATTATATTATTAGCCTACTGATAAAGAGACGGCCTAAGCGTGTTGTCCAAGCATTAATGGCAAGGAAAGACTCTTATGCTGTGAGCGGTGTTTTCTCATGGTGCATGAGGTGTTTTCTTTCTGCTCCGTGCCTCCGAGGTCTTGATTATGGCATTTCTTTGAGGTTTAGAAGCCAGTATTCCTGTATTTCGTCTTTTATGAATTTAATAAATAATTCTCTCTCGTATTCTGTCCAAATACACATTTTGGGTATCAAACGTAGCCTATACTTTACCGGAGTAATTAGGCTATTTATTTTTCAGCCGACTTTTTACTTCTACTCACATAGGCTATCTGTCGGCTACTCTCTACTCCATACATTTTAATAAATAGCCTGCTGTTATGGCATTTCGGCTTGTTTTCATTTCTGCTTGACATAAAAAAAACTATCCAGATAAATCGCGCCATCCAGATAGAATGCATTTGATTGTGTTTGGATGAGAAGTATAAACATATTATTCCGGTTTGTAGCCTATACGGTGCATCACACCTGCAAGAAGTGTCACGCATTGATCGTCACAGTCACTCGTTTCGGTCTTTTGTATTTATCTATTTATCTCGAGTAAAAACTGTTTATAATATGTTAAATATGCGCAGCACCCAAAATGTCTCTGGCCACGCCGCTCTCACTATGGAAACCGGCCGGCCGGAATCAAGCGCGTCTTTCCTGAAGTTCTGCCGTCAAGCCTGCCATTTATCAGCCTATCAAAAAAGAAGAAAATTGCTATAAAATAGCCAATCAGAAAATAGTATTATTGTATCCGGGTAAGATTTAATGCAACAACCAAAAAAAATTATATCCTGAAATTGTTCACGTAATTCTCTCACTCCTCTGCTGCCTTTCTTCAAAACTTGAGCCCTGCTATATAATTCAGCATAGTGAAGGTATCAATCTGGAAGGTATCAATCAGGATTATGAGTTACTTTTATTTTTAGATAAATCACTTTGATCGAAGCATTCAATTTGACAGCACTAATATTTAGAGTATAGTATAGACAAGAACCATACAAGGGTTTTTGTTACTAGGCCTGGGTACTCCAATTTTCTTGTCAGTGCCCTCACAGATTCCTGCAGTTAAGCTTATGTACATCTATATTCCAATGAAGGTTATTGATAACATGCTTACAATACGTATAGGCCCCTGTGGCACATATAAGAACCCCCCCCCCCCCCCCCCCCCGTACCAAAACACCCCACCACCACAAATAGAATCTAATTCTGTGGGAAACACTGAACATGATTTTAAAAAAAAAAGAGAGAAATTTAAGAAACTTAAGTTTTACTCTAAAATGTCAAAATAAAAAAATATATAAAAGGTGGTCAATATAATTCTTCTGATGTCGTATGGAAATCCCCAGGAAAATGATAAAAATGTGTACCTTAAATAAAATAAAAGCATCTGCCAAATGCATAACTGTAAATGCAAAAACAGATGCATGACGTTACCGTCATTCAGCCTGATCCCTGCCATCATACTTGACGATTTATGTCATTTCATATTTAAGTCCTACATTTTCTGTTCCACAACACAAATATGTTTGGAATGACATGGGATTGAGTTTTTGGGGGAACACTGTAGTAATCTGCACCAGAAAGCGTTGTGTTTTTAGCTGGACACTGACCAGTAGGTTCCGGCTCCCTGTGATGTCAGGTCCATCCCGTCCACTCCGTAGCTGTCGTCATCCATGATTTTAGACAGGCCAAAGTCTGTGATCTTAATCTCCCCACACGCTGTTCCATCCACCAACAGGATATTTCCTGAGCAACCCAAAAAAAACCATACTTCCTATACAGCCTACATGACAAATAACAATCATCCATCCTTAAAACGAGCATTTTTTTTGCACCAGTTCCCCATTCACACCATGAGCAGCACAAACACGTGTGAGAATGAAAGAGGGCATGGGCTGTGTCTGAAAGCTTACATGTTGACTTCTGAGATAGCATAACGGTTTAATGATCAACAACAAAAAAGAGAGCCCTTTGGTGATGACTAAACGAACATTTAAAGGGTACCTATTTTGGGTTTTTGAAAATTGCCCTTCATGTAGTGTTTAACATAGATCTAAGTGAACGAAAACATCCTGCAAAGTTTTAAACATGAAAGTTCATCGTATACAAAGTTATTGTCTCTCAAAAACAAGAGTCGACTCTGAGTCGCTGATATGAATCGTTCGAAGAACAATGCTTTTCCTTTGTCTGGTTGACGTCAACTTGACAAGTTATTTGAATAAGAAACGCCCACTTATTGCGCTCGGAGACGCCGAAACCGGAGCTCCAGGGGTGGCGGGCAAATCTGAAACTGGCCCAGGACGGGCCACCCTGCCTGGGCTGGCCAGGGAGGTCTGAGAGCATGGAGGTTTGGACCCACCGCACCTTTTTGGACTCTGTCGTTTTTCGAGATCTGGGCTTCGGAAAACAATCATGTCGACGAGACGCTGTGTTTTGAAGTGCGACGCAAAAGCGAACTTTTTTAACCTGCCAAGCTGGAGTATTTGAAGACTAAGAGGCTGCAGTTCATATATACAAGTACTGCTATACCACACAAGTATAGCCCAAACCTTGTTCTGTGTTCGCGTCATTTTGAAGATGATTGCTTCACAAACCTAAACGCTATAAAGTATGGATTCGCGAGCCGGCTCTATCCTAACGAGCTGAGGATCTGAGGTGTGTTAAATGAGGGAGACATACACAATATGCAGAGCAGTGGGTCTCGAGGACTGGAGTTGAGAACCCATTTAAGGTAATAAGAGTTCCGTTTTTCTGCACAGAGAATACCAATCACAACTGACTAGGTCATCTGACCAATCACCGCAGATTAGCGTCACGCAAAGGCGGGTTTTGGAAAACGACTCGCTAAAACGTATCATATGGGAGTCGGTGGGCAGTTCAGGTAAAAATAAATGCATATTATAAGACAACAAAAGTGTTTTTTGTCATTGCATGCTTGTAAAACTGTTGTTGGGGACTCCCAGAACAATATTAGGAACATTTTACATGCCAAAATAGGTACTCTTTAAATACTAAAATAGTAATGAGTGCCCTCTGGTGGACAAACTATACAACTCCAACACTCATGACATGGTTGAAGCGTGTTTCGTCCATTTTTATTTTATTTTTTAAAATATTCATTTATCGGCCATTATAACTACCGATACCGACAGTTGGAACAACATGAGGGTGAGTTTTCATTTTTGGGTGAACTAACCCTTTTGATCCAACCAAACACGCCAAGTGTGAACACACCCCCCAGTAACTTTCCTCCCACAATTCAAAACTGCAGGTAAATTGTGCGTGTTGCACTCACCCGGTTTCAGGTCGTAGTGGATGATGGGCGGTTTGATCTCATTGAGGTATCGGAGGGCATTGACTATCTGCATGACGATGGAGCGAGCCTCTTTCTCAGACATCAGCTTGTGTTGCTTCAGATAGAAATCAAGATCATTCCCCTCGCAGAACTCGAGAACAGTGCAGAATCTACAACAGGAAACGCATCAGGTCAACATTTGTATAGTTGCAAAAACCAGAGCGAGTCGAATGCACACTTGGAAAATGCTTACGTGTCAGTGTCCAGAGAAAAGTAGTCGTAAAGTTTGACTATTCTGGGATGGTCCAGTTGCTTGTGGATTCTGTACTCTCGACAGGCATGTCTGGAGTGGACGACAAACAAATGAGCGTGAAAAACTTGGGAGAGAGGGAAAGGGAAAAAAAGGTGGGTGACATACTTGTGGTAGTTCTCTTTCTTCTCTTCTCTCCAGTTCTTGTTGAGCTGGTGGATCTTCACAGCAGCATACCGTTGCTCAAACAGGTCGAATGCCTTCACACAACAATTGAAGACGGTTAATCAGGCGATTTTTCACAACACAGACAGCATAGAATTATTAACCTTAGTTTATATGTGGACATTTTCTAACGATTGGGTGTTTCATGCCACAGCTGTAACCATGTTTTATATTACTATAAAACAGAATAAATATTCATTTTTTGAAAATTGGTGTCTTTTATGATATTGCATTTGCCGTTCGCATTAAGCATTGCAAAGCTTTGTGTAATTTTACAATTGTTGAGGCTTATCAGTTTCTCTTTACAAATATTTCTAGTTTTACTGAGAATAATTCACAATATGAATGCTAATATAAATATCTGGATTTTTTTTTTTTAAACAAAATATTATAACGTGCCCTGAAATGACTATGTAACAGTTCCATGATCAAATAATATTTGATAAAATCAAGTCCTGTTCTACATATTTCTCAATGAAATGATTACGGAAGTAAAATGTGCTGTGAAAATGGTTCATTGTTGATTTTAATGTACACTAATGATTTGTATATTGTTCCTGAAAGAAGTCTCTTCTGCTCAGCAAGGCTACATTTATTTTTACAAAAAAAAATATGTTAAAAGCAGGTATTATGTGTAAAATTATAACAATTTTAAATAAGTGTTTTCTATGTGAAAATATACGCCTTATTCATGGCAGCGCCATCTTTGATTTTAATGAGAATGAAAGCGAGGCTGTGAGGGATAGACTTGCATCTCTTCAATGGGCTGTACTGTTATTTAATGTGTTTTCGTTTTGTTCTGCTTATGAAACACTGGAAAAATATGTTTCCAAGAAATTTTAGTTGACAAAAAACTCCCGACAATATAAGCTGTGGGAAATTATAAGTAATCTAGCCGCTTTGTTCAACTTTTTACAGCGGATGCCATTGGAAACATGGTAAGTCTGTCCCTCACAGCCTCACTTTCATACCTGTCATGGCGCTGCTTAATTCCTGTGATCAAAGCTGTATTTTCATTACTCCAGTCTTCAGTGTCCCATGATCCTTCAGAAATCACTCTGATATGGTTATTTGCTGCTCATTTCTGATTATTATCAATGTTGAAAACTGTTTTTCTAAATTGTTGTTTACAGGACTCTTTAAACAATTGAAAGTTCAATAGAACAGCATTTATTTGAAACAGAAATCTGCCATTCAATCAATTGGATGTGTCATTACTGAATAAAAGCATTCATTTCTGACCCCAAACTTTTGAACAGTAATATATTTATGTGTTGAACAGGAGAGAACACAAACTGTATGAAAGTGAGTGACTAAATACCTTATAAACTTCACTGAAACCTCCTCTTCCCAGCAAGTGTAACAGAAGATACCTTTCATTAAGGGTCGGATGGTCTTTAAACCTAAAAACACAACAGGCATATTCACACTTGAAAGATATTCAGAGGTTAAGAGTGTTATTATTTCTTTTCAGAAGCACATTATGGAGAACGGAGGCGTATTGCATTCACTTGAAGAAAAAAAATCTACTCTGTTTTTCTGAATTAAGGAGTTAATTTTTCATGAAAAAAAAATTGCTCTGTTTTTCTGAATTAACGACTTAATTTTTCATGAGAAAAAAAGTTTTTGCTCTGTTTTTCTGAATTAACGACTTAATTTTTCATGAGAAAAAAAGTTTTTGCTCTGTTTTTCAAAAGAAAAGCAAAAAAAAAGAAGAGCAAAAAAATCCATGAAAAATTAACTCGTTAATTCAGAAAAACAGAGCAAAAACTTTTTTTCTCACGAAAAATTAACTCATTAATTCAGAAAAACAGAGCAAAAACTTTTTTTCTCATGAAAAATTAAGTCGTTAATTCAGAAAAACAGAGCAATTTTTTTTCTTATGAAAAATTAACTTGTTAATTCAGAAAAACAGAACAAAAACTTTTTTTCTCATGAAAAATTAACTCGTTAATTCAGAAAAACAGAGCAAAAAAATTTCCATGAAAAATTAACTTGTTAATTCAGAAAAACAGAGTAGATTTTTTTTTCTTCAAGTGAATGCAATACGCCTCCGTAAATGGAGCAATAGTTGCAATAAAAAAAAAAATAAAAAAAAACTTCAATGGCAATATAATAGTACAAAAAGGGTATGTTTTACAATTGCAGTTATAATCATGTCTGAAATCTGTCTTTAAACTTTTTAATTGAGCAAAGAGTGGCACACTCTCAAAGTTGATCGCTGATTCTTGTGTACAGCCGATAGACACTGACAGCGGCACAAGTGTGTCTCTGATACAGCGTGTGTATTATATCTGCTCTTTCAGTCCCCTTATTAAAATCTCCAAAAACAATATTAAGATTTAATTGAAATAATCGTATGTAATAAGAAGTGGGCGGGACATACTGAGAACTGTCTTCATTGTTGATTCTTTTAAGTTCTCGAATGTGCAGATTCCTCACACGCTCCAACCGTTCCAGCTCCGCCTGAATCTCTGCCTCCTCCTGAACACACACACACACGTTGGGTTTTCATGATTTATAAGCGTTTTCCTCATGGGGACCAAAAATGTCCCCACAAGGACAAGGATTTCAGATATTGCCATCTTTTTGTCCCCATACTGTATAGGATTTACCTGGACCACACACACACACAGACTTGAGCACATACTAACATACTCAAATATGAATTACAAATTCCAGTGAAGGGACAAAAGGATAGCTTAAAACATGCTTTCTGCAAGACTGCTTTTGCATGAAGCACCTCTCTGCCTTTTAACCATATTTCTCTGATGCGGTGTGTGTGTGTGTGTGTGTATTATGTTTATATAGAGTCACTAACCTTTTTGAGATGACCCAGTCTCAGTTTGAAAATTTCTTCTTGCTCATGATACTCTGCCACTGTCAGTCTGCACATTCAATACAAAAACATTTCAATAATATATCTATTTTTAAAGGGATACTCCACTTTTTTTGGAAATAGGCTCATTTTACAACTCCCCCAGAGTTAAACAGTTTTACCGTTTTCGAATCCATTCAACCGATTTTCTGATATTTAGAAGAATATCAGAAACCAGACAGTTGTATAATGAGCCTATTTCCAAAAAAAGTGGAGTATCCCTTTAAGACAATATTAAACATTTTTTCTGGTTCTATAAATCATCCATCCTTGTATAACGATCTTATAATGATGAATTGTGTTGTAAATATCTCATTTTAATAACATTAGAAGTCAATGGGAAGTCTGCATTTCGAAGGCAAGAAACGAGTGCGTGTGTATGCGTGTGTGTGTGTTAATATCTCACAGTGTAGGCAGGCTGGGTTTGAGGAAGGGGTCGTTGTCAGCTCCATTGACTGCTTTGGTCTTTCTCTGTTTGGACTCATTGGGGGTCGGGCTCTGGGAGGAGGGTGTGCTGGGAGGTTTGCGCTTTGCTAGAAGTTTCCGCTGCCTCTCAATCTCTTCCCTCTGCTGGTTTATCCACTCTTGCTGCCTATTAAGACAGAAATAGAAAAATATTAAAACCCCAATAAAAAAAAATAATAGCAACAGGCCAATGCAGGACAGAAAAGACTCGCCCTATTTTAATATTTACAATGGTTGATACTTTAATCCAAAGTAAATGTACGATGCATTAACACCAATGTTTGTGCAAAAATTCAATATTTAATTATCATTAAAGTTTCATTTATAGAATTATTTACACAGTAAATATAATGTCAAATTCTGTAAATTAGTGCGAGGGCTGAGGTCAGTGCGTTAACTTTAAGCTTTATGTCATTCAGCCTCAGGTATGATAACATATGATGCATAAAGCTCGGTTCACACCACCAATGACACGCATGACAAAGCATGACAAAACGGGAAATAGCTTATAGATATTTCTCATTTTTATAATATATATATATATATATATATATATATATATATATATATATATATATATTAAGGCTGTCAAAACAATTAATCGCGATTAATCGCATCCAAAATAAAAGTTTGTGTTTACATAATGTATGTGGGGGCACTGTGTATAACTATTTTAGATATATAAATACACACACATGCTTGTGTATATTTAAGAATTATTTTCATGTATATTCTGTATATGGATTTATATATAATTTATATTATATATAAATATTTTATATATAAATAATATTTTTTTTCTTAAATATACATGCATGCATGTTTTTATATATATATATATAAAATAATTATACACAGTGCACCCACATATATTATGTAAACACAAACTTTTATTTTGGATGCGATTAATCGCGATTAATCGTTTTGACAGCCCTAACATATATATATATATATATATATATATTTATATATAATATAACTGTATATAATATAATATAAAATATATTATACAATTTATTTAATACATAAACATATATATATATATATATTTATTTTTTTTTTTTTTTCAAATATAAAGATTTTCTTTATCTAAACAGAAAACGTAGAAAGTACCGAGATATATATCGCATATCGCCATTTAACCAAAAAATTACCGAGATATGATTTTTTGGCCATATCGCCCAGCCCTACGTCTATGTATTTATTATGTCTATGCCCCTAAACATGATACTGAACAAAAACGAACTGTGATTGGCTGCTTTTCATGTCAGTCAGATGGCCTCTGGGCGGTCCTTGGCCAATGAAAGCTGTTACGGAGTCTAGTATTTCTCCCGTCAGTCTGAAGGTCTGATTACATCCAGGTCAAATGCTAAATGATGACTCTTACTTGACCAGGTTCTGGAAGGCATATCCATCTGTCCACTGTTCTGAGTAGGACGCTCCGTGCCGGACTGTGGTGAAGTGGCCCAGACGCAGCCGGTCCTGCATGCTCTTTTCCCGGCAGGACTGCTTCTCTTGAGTGCTCTGGGAAGACGAGAACACACTTAAAGGGATGCTTCACCTCTGGAAAGAGGAATGTGTATTTAAAATGGGTCATTTATGTAGAAGAAAAGTGAAATCATTTGTGAATTTGGAGCTTTCTAGACTGAGAAAAGCCAGAAAATGTATTTTGGCTTATGTGGATGAAAGACAACAACTCCCAGAATGCACTTGCTACGCTGCCCAAAGAGGCCACGACTACCGCTAACAGAGCGAAGTCGTTAAACAACAAGTCTAGGCTACTAGTGAATCTGCCCGAAAATGTGTTTTGAGATCGCCCAAAATGTCCGGGATTCGGCTTTTGCCTTCTAAAGTCGCCGTTCATTATGATTACTGTGGCGAACGAGGGCCGCGGGAGAACGGCACGAAGCCGGTGGCGTGATTACCGATGAGCGACATCTGTGAGACGCACCAGTCTCGTATCTTTCATGGAGGAGCGGGGATTTTCTTAGCAATGTTCAAACATACATCAACCGATCACTTGTTTAGCGTTCATGTAAACACTACATTCAGATTCACCAATCGGATTGAAACAAAAGCTGTGCACGTAAACAATGAATGGCGACTGCAGAAAGCAAAAGCTGAATCCCGGACATCGACAGCCGGACATGTCCGGGAAAAAGAGGATGGTAACCCCTACTACTCAGCTTCTCCACAGAACAAGAGCTTGCTAGCTTAGCTTCCAAAAAAAGATGGCTGACGCTATGTGTTCATTCTGTGAGTGAGATCGCCCTCTATGGGCGGGTTGAGGACATGCGGGACAGACCCACTACTGACTGTGGTCTTTTAGAGCTCGACCGATAAAGGATTTTGAAGGCCGATACCGATACAAATATTTGATGGTTTTAAAATCCGATACGCCAATATATATCAGCCGATATTTATTTATTTATTTATTTTTTCTCAGAAACGCGCAAAAAAACATTAACAGATTTCCCTAACATTAGTTATTTGTAGTTATTTATGAGTTTTAACTAAAATAATATGATAATGCATTTTAAAAGAAACTTGTTTCTTTTATTGTCACAACAGAACAAACTGATGATAGTGCAGGGTTCCTACAGGTTTCTTCAAGTTAAATTCAAGTCTTTTTAAGACCTTTTTAAGACCATTTATATAAAAAATTAATACCAATTTCCCGTCCCTACCAGCAAAGAAAAACAAAATCCTTCAACTTGTGTTCATTTATTTTTCAAATGTGCAATGGGTAAAAGATGATAAGTCAAGCAGGTAAAATAAAAACATTTCAGTAGGCCACAAGAATGTTTGCCGAACAATGTTAAGTTGTGTTTTAACATTAGCTAAACACACACAGGACATCAGTTCTGACTGGATCGCTTGCCAGATCGACACTATCTAACATTTTCATCTAGTTTTTTTTTTCGTTGACAAAAATGTCAATAGATTTTCGTCATAGTTTTTGTCATTCAAAACTAGCGTCTCGTTTTCGTCAGTGAAAAAATGTCGTTGAAGAAAAGTTTATCATTATTTTCGTCAATGAAATTAACACTGACAAACAGCACAAAAGACCCAGATATCAAAATTCAAGACTTTTTAAAGACTTTTAAAGGTATTATTTCCAAATTCATAAATTCAATGCTTTTAAGGCTTTTTAAGACCCTGTAGGAACCCTTTAGTGGCATTAGCTAGCTTTGTGGTTAGCTAGTCTATGATGAGCCATAACTGAGCAATGGATAACGTCATAATGCAAATTGTAAAACATACATTTTCAATATAACAGGCCAAGGAGAGATGAGACGTCTCATTGCTATAACTGTCACGCGCTATTAAAGAAATACTTCAGTCACACTGTCAAAAGTTAAAAGGACAGTCAGTCAACTACACTGGAACAACGTAACGTAACTATTACTAGCTAATTTCGCTTCACTCTCGGCAAAACTGGACATGATAGTCACAAATTTTGTCATGCTTATTTGAATTAAGAGAACTGATGGGGATGTTATTTTAATTGATATTCAAGCAATGTATGTACCATAACCAACTCAACGAGTGTTGCGGTGTAGAGTGCCCTCTGGTGGACAAACTATACAACTCCAACACTCACGACATGGTTCAAGCGTGTTTCGTCCGTTTTGTTTTTTATTTTTGAAATATTCGATAACACTTTATTTCGATAGTCCACTTTAGACATTCTACTAACTATAAGTAACTTTTCAACTACATGTCAACAAACTGTCATTGGAGTATTAGTAGACTGTCAACTTAATATCTGCTAACACTTTGTTGTGTTGGTCCCCCAACAGACATTCAACTGACTATAAGTAACTTAGCGACTACAAGTAAATTTATTTTCCTAACCCAAAGCCAAACACCTAACAGTCTACTGACAGTCTACTATAATATACAAATAGTCTAATGACAGTTTGTTGACACGTAGTTGAAAAATTACTTATAATTAGTAGACCGTCTAAAGTGACTATCGAAATAAAGTGTAACCAAATATTCATTTATTGGCCATTATAACTGCCGATACCGATAGTTTGGAAAATATCTGCCTAATATCGGGCCACCGATATATCAGTCTGGCTCTAGTCTTTAGCCTCCGGACAAAACATCCTCCGATGACGCAAAATGACTAATTAGCTTAATGCTAAATCCTGAAGTATCCCTCAACTACCCCTGACACATTAGAAACAAGCAGCTGTGAGCACATCAAACACAGCTCACCTTCTCAATGAGGAGTTTTTTACTCATCGTAGTGCATTTGTTCAGACGCTCCTTGAAACGTTCCAGCAGCTTCTGTTGCTCATCTATCTGCCTGCGGAGGTCACAGTTCGCCTGGGGAGAAAACATCAAAACCACTCAATTTCTGAAGTCAAACGGCACTTTGCGATTTCTACATGAAAAGAAGACTCAAGGACAGGAGACACTCATCAGATGCTCGTCTTTTTGTTACTCACTCACCCTGAGTAGATCATCTATTCTGCCCTCTTTCTTCTCAAGGTCAAGATTCTTATTGCTCTCAAGTGCAGCCAGTTTCAACAGTGTCAAATCCGTCTGAGAGCAGAGAAGGAAAGAGAAATAAAGAATGCACATAACAGAGATTGAGAGAGAGGCCATGTCCTATCCATGTCATCATCATACAGTGCAAGCGAGCTTGTTTAAAGGGTACCTATTTTGGGTTTTTGAAAATTGCCCTTCATGTAGAGTTTAACATAGATCTAAGTGAACAAAAACATCCTGCAAAGTTTTAAACATGAAAGTTCATCGTATACAAAGTTATTGTCTCTCAAAAACAAGAGTCGACTCTGAGTCGCTGATATGAATCGTTCGAAGAACGATGCTTTTCCTTTGTCTGGTTGACGTCAACTTGACAAGTTATTTGAATAAGAAACGCCCACTTATTGCGCTCAGAGACGCCAGGGAAAACCGGAGCTCCAGGGGTGGCGGGCAAATCTGAAACTGGCCCAGGACGGGCCACCCTGCCTGGGCTGGCCAGGGAGGTCTGAGAGCATGGAGGTTTGGACCCATCGCACCTTTTTGGACTCTGTCGTTTTTCGAGATCTGGGCTTCGGAAAACAATCATGTCGACGAGACGCTGTGTTTTGAAGTGCGATGCAAAAGCGAACTTTTTTAACCTGCCAAGTGAGGAGTATTTGAAGACTAAGTGGCTGCAGTTCATATATACAAGTACTGCTATACCACACAAGTATAGCCCAAACCTTGTTCTGTGTTCACGTCATTTTGAAGATGATTGCTTCACAAACCTAAACGCTATAAAGTATGGATTCACGAGCCGGCTCTATCCTAACAAGCTGAGGATCTGAGGTGTGTTAAATGAGGGAGACATACACAATATGCAGAGCAGTGGGTCTCGAGGACCGGAGTTGAGAACCCATTTAAGGTCATAGTTCCGTTTTTCTGCACAGAGAATACCAACTGACTAGGTCATCTGACCAATCACCGCAGACTAGAGTCACGCAATGGCGGGTTTTGGATAAATGACTCGCTAAAACGATTCATATGGGAGTCGGTGGGCAATTCAGGTAAAAATAAATGCATATTATAAGACAACAAAAGTGTTTTTTGTCATTGCATGCTTGTAAAACTGTTCTTGGGGACTCCCAGAACAATATTAGGAACATTTTAAATGACAAAATAGGTACTCTTTAATAGCATCAGAACATCTAGTACACACTAACAGCACCAGAGCATGCAGTGCTTATTTAAGGAATATTTTTAAAGGGATACTCCACTTTTTTTGGAAATAGGCTCATTTTACCACTCCCCCAAAGTTAAACAGTTTCTGGTCTCATTGACTTCTATAGTATATTTTTTTCCTACTATGGAAGTCAATGAGACCAGAAACTGTCTGGTTACTGAAATTCTTCTAAATATCAAAAAATCGGCTGAATGGATTTGAAAACGGTGAAACCCAACTGTTAACTCTGGGGGAGTGGTAAAATGAGCCTATTTCCAAAAAAAGTGGAGTATCCCTTTAAGAGTGTCACTGTGCGTGTTAAAATGTCACTATGCTGCGCAAATTATGATGTAACCACGTCAGTGTACAGTGTGAGCTCATTTCACAGCATATAAAGACAGTTCACTTCGTGTAACAGACAGGAGCCACCATGGAAAACAGTCTTGACAAGTCAAACCACAAACGTCGTGCTGAGTCATCTGAACTGTATGAATTCGGGGCATTCGGGGATCGACTTATCGAGACTATTTTCCAAAATGGCTCCTGTCTGTATACACAAAGTGAACTGTCTTTATAACGTATCTTCTTATTAAACGGTCTGTACACTTACAAAGTTCTCAATGCTTCGTTTTGCATGTATGGACCTTCATTATGTTACTTTGGGGCTATTTTGAGCCTTGTTAGTGGTATAAACTAGCGGTTTCTTTTTACTTAGTCAACGCCCCCAGTACTAGCATTATACGCTAAACAGTTTTTAGAAATAAAACTCATTACATTCGATTATCGATTAGGGTTGACAAGGTACCGATGTTTTATTAGACCAAAGGTTTATTTTGCGCCGGAGTTCTCCTTTAACAGTGTCTCAAAGTGCAACCGATTGCCGTGCACACACATCAGTTCACAACAGTGTCCTGAATCTGATTATAAGACCGAAGCGAACACGAATTTGTGTAGCCTACATTATTCACAAATTTTTTGGGTGGCTAGGCAGAAGTTTAGGGCTGGAGCCCCCCTAAAAAGGGTCTAGCGACACTCCTGAGTGACAATAATATTCAGTGTGTCATGTTGACCTTGTTTAAAAGTGCATATGGTGCTTGTTTAAAGGGATACTCCACATTTTTTGTAAATAGGCTTTACAAGAGTTTTGCCGTTTTTGAATCCATTCAGCCGATTTTCTGAGATTTTGAAGAATGTCAGTAACCAGACAGTTTCTGGTCTCATTGACTTCCATAGTAGGAAAAAAATATACAATGGAAGTCAATGAGACCAGAAACTGTCTGGTTACTGATATTCTTCTAAATATCAGAAAATCGGCTGAATGGATTCGAAAACGGTAAAACCCAACTGTTTAACTCTGAGGGAGTTGTAAAATGAGCCTATTTCCAAAAAAAAGTGGAGTATCTCTTTAACAATGGCAGAGTCCACATCAGCAGTGCACAACAGTGTCCTGCACACCTGCACAAGTTTAGCAATCAGAAAAAGCAGGGCATATTCGATAGTGTGCGAGCAATAGTGAAGCAAGTATTACCTGGACACTTCTGCTGCTAATCTGTTTTGAATTCATCATGTGATCCATGAAACACAGGCTGGTGGGTGAGGAGCTGTTCTGTCTGACCTGAAGAGTAAAAAAACAGCGACATTAGTAAAAAAAATAAGCATCGCTGGTTCCTTGCTGATGTTTAGATCTTCCTCACGACTTACGATAGCCCCAGGTGCAGAGTGAGAGTTCTGTGGCGAGCGCAGGACCGGAGGAAGACCCCTGACTGGACTTGATCCGTTTCCTCCTTGGAACTTCAGGAGGGAGATATGCCATGTTTTTTAAAGGCACCACACAACATACTAACAAGGATGTGGCGTCATCACAATGTTACCAATTTCACAACATCTCCTAAAGCGAGCAGCCGTTACACGATGAAGAAGCAGCAGTACTCTGACTAATATGGAAGCTTGTGTGTAGCTTTCTTCAATTTGAAATGTAATATGCAAAATGACAATGCAATATGTAAAATGGCATTGCATTTTGTATTTAAATTTACATTTTAATTTCCCACTCTAGCAACGTTTGGTGCAAAATGAAATTACATAATTTACATTTGCCATTTCATACACTAGTTTTAATGTGCATATTGAGACGCTTTATAAGTGGCAAAATTAAAATGAAAATGCATTACAGAAATGATTCGACTGTTATTGATTACACTGTTGTTGCCGAGCCCCGCCTTGATGCAGTGATTGACAGGCCAGGGGGGGCGTGATCGACTCGGAATGCATTTTCAAAGTGCACATTGAATTTTGCTACATCCATTGTGGGATATTTCATGAAAACGCAATCACAAGTGTCTTGACTATGAGTGTAAATGCAATTAAGAAAAATAACATTTGAATGATCATTTTGCCACAGAATTTGCTTGAACATGTTACACATATCTATGGAAGCTTGTTTCCGCCATTGAATGAAAAATACAAAAGGTAATTGCGACTTTTTATCTCACAATTCGGACTTTTTTTCTCACAATTGCGAGATGGAAAGTCAGAATTGCGAGATATAAAGTCAGAATTGCGAGATATAAAGTTGCAATTGCAAAAATAAAGTCAAAATTGCAACTCATAAAGTCAGAATTGCGAGATATAGTCGCAATTGCGTGTTGTAAAGTCAGAATTGCGAGTTATTAAGTCAGAATTGCTTGATATAAAGTCGCAATAAAGTCAGAAAAGCATGATATAAAGTCAGAATTGTGAGACATAAACTAGTTTTTTCCCCTTAGAATTGGCCCGATAAGTCGCAATTTCGAGTTTATATCTCACAATTCTGAGAAAAGATGTCAGAATTTCGACATATAAACTCGCAATTATGTCTTATAAAGTCAGAATTGCGAGATGTAAACTCGCAATTGTGAGAAAAAAAGTCAGAATTGTGAGATAAAAGGCGCAATTCTGACTTTATATCACCCAATTCTGACTTTATAACTCGTAATTGCAACTTTTTATCATGCAATTCTGACTTTTTATCTCGCAATTGTGAGAAATAAAGTCAGAATTGCGAGATATAAACTCGCAATTGTGAGAAAAAAAAGTCAAAATTGTGAGATAAAAAGTCACAATTATTCATTTTATTTTTTTTATTCAGTGGCGGAAACAAGCTTCCATACATATCTAATCATTTCTGTGATGCATTTTCATTTTAATTTTGCCACTTATAAAGCATCTCAATATGCATATTAAAAGTAGTGTATGAAATGGCAAATGTAAATTATGTAATTTCATTTTCATTTTGCACCAAACGTTGCTAGAATGGTAATGTAAAATGTAAATTTAAATACAAAATGCAATGCCATTTTACATATTACATTATAAATTGAATAATGCTACACACAAGCTTCCATGGACTAAAAGCTCTCTGACACCTGACTGACATTTAATACACAGCTGACTAAACGCAGAGTCATCCACACAAAGCTTTACTCACATCAAAATAATCGCTGATCTTGGGCCCTCGGCCGGAAGACTTTCCTGAAAAAAAAAAAAAAAGTATGGTCAATGGATACAATCACTTTTCTGTGAGTGCACTGCATTATTTCCATGCTAAAAATGTAATGCTGTATTTTCCAACAAACATGAAGCATATGACTCTGATCCTGGGTGTTTACAAAATGCAGGTCTTTAACGGAAAAATGTAGTTGTCAAACAAGCTATGATGTCCCACAGGAAGTCAACGTTACCTTGACTGCTCTCTGATTGGTTATCAACCTTCCTCTTTCTTCCCCTGGATGACTCGGAGTGCTTCTTCTCTGGAGTCTTGGGAAAACAGGAAAAAGCATTACTCAATCAATTCTTCCATTCACTAAATCAATACAAATCAATAGAAATGCTTCCATCTAAAGCTGAATTCAGGCCTCAAAGGAGTCGTAAAAGTTTCACCAAAGAGGCTTCCAGACATCATTTACCATGTCATTCCAAACCCATTTGACTTTTTTGGAATAAATGTGAATATGTGCAGGTGCAGTCAAGCTTCAAAATGACAATCAATGACAATCATAAAAGCAATTCATAAGAGTTTTGCACTAAGAAAATGGAATAAAATTGCATTGCAGGAGGAAGGAACTCAAAAATTAGTTATTACTGAAAATCTCTCCACTACAGCTTTCAATTTATGGCACGTCAACTTTAACATCTAAGATATTATATCACATAACTGTATCTTATATATGGGTGATTCTTCAACTATGGTACTCTTTGAGCTAGACAGCTTCAGAAAATAAAAACATTTCTACAAACTGTTTTTTAGTATCAGTGATCTGTCTAGAAACCTTCCCTTAGTTGGGTGCGATGATTTGTATTGAATAATATATATATATATATATATATATATATATATATATATGCATTTTTATCTGGCAGCCCAAGAAAACACCCACGTTTTCTTATTTACCAACAATATTGTATCAATAATAAATAATAAAATATTTTTTACTACCTTAACTTAATTAATTGTATGGTTTTTTTTTGTTTTTACATTAACGTTTTAGTATTATAGCCCAAAATAATTTGCTGTTTAGCACGAACAATGTCATTTCCACCACACTGTGGCGGAAATGACATTTCCCCCCTTTTCCTCTAAAATATCACGCTATGTTAGCCTGTTAATATTAGTTTTACAGTTAGGATTTAATATACACAAATTACACATTATTAAATTAATTTTATCCAGTTATTTTTACGTCCATGTGAAATATGAGCCGTTTGGAAATGACGGCCAATAAACATATTCTCATTTTTACTCATTTTTACCTTGATTCTTCTTCTTTTCATTACCCCCTAAAGAGGTCACCCTTTCACCCAGCCATGTGTTCACTGTGGAGTTTCTGTTGCTATGGTTACTAAGTATTCAAATCTAAAACAATGATCCCAGGATTCTATTTTGTACAGTGTGGCGGAAATGACAGTGAACCCAAGGGACAATGGTTCTACTCATGAAAAATATAAGAAAATGTGAATAAATATTGCAATATATAATATGTATAATCGAAATAGACATTATTTTATAATTTGTACTTAAAATCTACATTATTTAAATATTTAATTTAGAATTAAGTGAGGTTGAAGGTAAAAAGTCTGGCTTAGGGACAGGGGGAAAACAGTAAAAATCATGCATAAAAGGCCTCATATTATATAACAAAAAGAATGATTGAACCATGATAATTTTTTTATAAGTTCCCCTTAGGGTGAAGTAAGTCTGACAAAAACAAAAAAGAAGAAATGTTTATATATATATATATATATATATATAAAATTTAAAAAAAAATAATCACACAGCACAAAATCATCAAACTTACTGAATAGGCAGGCGATCCTCCTTTCTTTATGTCAGAGTTCTTTATGGGAGTGAAAAAGTCATTTATAAACACATGGACAAACTGTTAAAGCTATAACTATAAATGTCAAATCTTTGAGTATACATGTCCATAAAGTTCACCTCAGACTCCTTGTCACTAGATGACCCCAGGCTGCCAAAACTGTGACTAGAACATTCGTTATTGTTCAAACCCTAAAAAAAACAAAAGCAATATAAAGCAGGTTCAGTCCAGCTCATGACAACAATTTGAATTATTCACACTGATTTCACTGGTGAACCTAAATTAAAGGGGTCCTTTTATGCTTTTTTACATGTTCAACTTCCTTTAAAAAAAGAATAAAAAAGAAGCTGAAAATACAGAATTATTTTAGATGAATATGCTTGCACTCTTTCACTGACTAAATATATTTAAAATAATGTCGGCCACTTTTTATTGGCAACATAAGACATTTGGCATTATCAGGACCCACAAATATTGCATTATATTACATTATAATCAACATTATATATAATAGTTTAATGTAGTACTAACACTAAAACTCTGAAAACTTGCATTTTTTCAAACGCAGTACGTTTTATTATGAGTGAACTATCCACGATACATATTGTTGCATTATTGTAATGCGATATATTGTGGCAGCCCTAAAAATAACCCATTATGCCATTTTAGAGAAAGCATACATATCTAAATTATATTCAAATTAATCAAATATAAATAATAATTAGAGTCAGACCGATATATCGGCCGATATTAGGCATTTTCCAAAATATCGGTAGTCATAATGGCCGATAAATGAATATTTAAAAAATAAAAAAATAAAAACGGACGAAACACGCTTCAATCATCTCTCCTTGGCCTGTTATGTTGAAAATGTATGTTTTACAATTTGCAGTATGATGTTTTGTATTACTAAATTATGGCTCATCATAGACTAGCTAACCACAAAGCTAGCTAACGCCACTATCATCAGTGGATGACCGCTAACGTTAACATTAATGAGCTTGGAAACCACAATGAACTTTTTCTGCCTAAATAAAGTAATGATTACTGTATTTATAACTAGCATATCTCTAGTTACAGTCCCTGCATTGTTGTAATTGCGAGGAGTGAATATTTAGACATAGAAAAAAAGTATCAAACGTATCTTGTGCAAAAAAGTTAGCTTTTCTTTTACACGTGTGTGAAATCCAACAATATTTAATAAAAAAAAAAGAAATATCGGCCGATATATCGGAATATCGGATTTTAAAACCCAAAAATATTTGTATCGGTATCATCGGTCAGGCTCTACTTATAATTACATGATGCTGCACATGTGTGTGTGTTTGCATGTGTGTGCATTACTTTAGGTCCCCCACTCGCGCTCCCCGTGCTTCCTCCTGTGTTTCCACTAACCGCCCCGATGAAACGTGCCTCCAAGAGCTCCTGCCGACGTGGATCCAGGGAATGCAGCTCATCCATTCCTACAAACACAGACAAACATGTCACGCTCAACACACTCACACACAGGTACACGGGCTTCAGGTTGGGGAGGCGTGTGATCACGGTGACGCATCCTCCTGGAATCTTACGGGACCTTCAAGTCATTGTTTTCGGATCCTATGCCACCCTAAAAGAGCCAAAAGACCATACTTATTACTGATTTGAAGGCACACCAAGAGCTTAGGTTGTGTTCACACTTTTAGTTCTGCTCACAAAAACAAAAATAGTGATAATACATTTAGTCCTGGTCCGCTTAGCGTTCAGATTGGGATTTTAACACCGAACCTAAAGATACTGAACCTAAAGGCAAAGGGATTTGCTCACAAACCGATTGGTCGGCTTTCATTATATATTTTTTGCGACTAAACTTTTTACATCATCATCACCATTCCTGACAGTCGCTAGTTGGTCAAGCGCAGCTTTTTGGCCGAGACGCAGCCGACAACACAGTCAGCCTTCGTCGCCACTAGTTCTTTTATGTTGGCTTGGTGTGTCCCAGCCTCGAGACGTCCACCATCCTTCAGATCTGACTATGCTCAAGCTTCTTAAAACAAAAACAAAAATAATATGTATCTGCTCTTTTAGCTATTTCCATTCAAACTTCCGCACAGCTTCTTCCTGCGGGAGTCAGAATGACAAACAGGAAGTACAATGAGAGGTTTCCTGCTCATTATCAGCTGATGCCGCTGACAGTTTAGCTCCATTCATCTATTTTATCCTCAGAAAATAATGATGACACAATCTACCGGAAAAAAAAAAACCTAAATGAAAATCAAGTAAATATGTTGAGTATTTTTCACATGCCACGGTGACCTCAATATTACATCTTCAATTTGGTGGCATAGACTACTCTATACACTACTGTTCAAAATAAGTTTGGGGTCAGGAAGATTGAAAAATAATTAATTAAAGACTTAATTAAACAAAAAAGATTTACATTTCAATTAATGCCGTTCTTTTGAACTTTCTATTCATCAAAAATCCTGCAAAACATTCATCACAGTTTCACAAAAACTATTAAGCAGCGCAACTGTTATCAAGATTGATAATAATCAGACATGTTTCTTGGTCTTCAAGGAAGCATTTAAGAATGATTCCTTAAAGGGATACTCCACTTATTTTGGAAATAGGCTCATTTTACCACTCCCCCCGAGTTAAACAGTCGAGTTTTACCATTTTCGAATGTATTCAGCCGATTTTCTGATATTTAGAAGAATATCAGTAACCAGACAGTTTCTGGTCTCATTGACTTCCATAGTAGGAAAAAAATACTTTAGAAAAAATATACTATGAAAGCCAATGAGACCAGAAACTGTCTTTTTACTGATATTCTTCTAAATATAAAAAAAAAAAAAAAAAAAAAAAAAAAAAAAAAAAAAATCGGCTAAGTGGATTTGAAAACGGTAAAGCTCAACTATTTAACTCTGGGGGAGTTGTAAAATGAGCCTATTTCCAAAAAAAGTGGAGTATCCCTTTAAGGATCATGTGATGTGACACTGAAAATGCAGCTTTACCATCACAGGAATAAATTACAATGCATTCATACCCTTCTTTACTTTATTTTTGGACAAAATAAATAAATGTAACTTCAGTAAGTATAAAATAATGTTCTTAAGAATTCTGATGGGAAGAAATTCTATAGCAGTTCTTTGCAATGAAAAACAATTTAAATCGGGCTCTGTTCCTCACACAAAGCTCTTGTATGACTTCATAAGACCTGTCATTGTGCATTAGTTACTTATACATGGGTTTTTGTGCATGCAGTACATGAATAATTGCTGAATTTGAAAAAAGTAATACAGAAAGATTAAAGCATACAGGTTTGGAACAATATGAGAGTGTGAGTAGCCAAAATAATGAAAGAATTTTTTTTGGGGGTGATTGAACCGTTCCTTTAGTTTAACATGATCTGGCACCAGAAGCCCAATGACAGAATTCATCATTGATGCCGCTGCCAAACGGCCCCGTTTCTTCTTCAACATCAACACATAAGAATACAGTATCAGCAGCCGAGAAGCCCGATGTGAATCATCATTATAAAACCTGTCTAAAAGAATCATCTGGTCTCCAAACCTCATTACAGCGAGTGACTAGACGAAACAGGCCGGGTTCACTTGTGTTCTCCTCCAGCCATAATCACCTGCGCACTGGAAGCGTACGACACCACTGCCATGATAAGATTCGTGCCAGAAAGAGCTGCAAGCCAAAGAGATCCCAAGATGGTGGATGGGTGGAAAATTATGAAGGTCAACAGGGCAGGAAGAGCACAGCTGCCCAGATAAAGGACATCCATGACAAATCAAAACACTAGCAATGAGTATACGCAAACCTAAGGCCACGTCGCCTAAGTGCCGATACATAAGGGAGACACCACATCCAAACGTGCAGAAGGTGGAGTGGAAAAATGAGTAGAAGCAAATGACCAGGAAACACACACCACATCCTAGTGTGTGCAGCGATACACAGGTGACTGAGCCAGAGTCATCTAGATATCACATTATAAACCACCTTCTTACGGATGAGTATTAAAAGAAAACATGGTAACACTTTACAATAAGGTTACGTTTGTTAACACGAACGCATTTATTAAACTTTCATTTTAATCCCGCTAATATTATTTAATGGACCTGAGCTGACATGAACTAACTATGAACAGTTGTATTTTTATAACCTAACTTTAACAAAGGTTGTATTCCTGTGGAAGTACCATGGTGTGATCTTGCTCATTTGACTTGATTTAACAGCCAATTGTTTAAAGTCATTCATTCATGTGAACGGTTTAAAATAAATGGATCAAATATTGACCGTTCGTTTTAATCATTCCTGGGGTAAATCTTCATTTAATTTCTATTAGTATCAGACGTTAATAGCATTGCATTTCAATATACAACACTACTGTCCAAAAGTTTGGGCTCGCAAGAGTAAATCTCATATCAAAACTACAGTAAAAACAGTAATATTGTGAGTGAATTGTTATTACGGTTTCGAATATCTGTTTTCTGTTGTAATATATATTTTACTCCTGTAGGCTAATCAAAGCTGAATTTTCAGCATCATTACTCCAGTCTTCAGTGTCCCATGATCCTTCAGAAATCACTCTAATTTGATGATCTGCTGCTCCATATTTTTTGTATTTTTATTTAATCAGTGATACGTTTTTGGTATTTGATCGTCCATAAGTGATATATTGTGGTAGTTTTATTCTATGAATAGTAGTTACTTTGTTGTTTTATTTGTTTTTATTAGAAAAGCCTTCCGGGACCTGAGATGCAAATTAGCTCTTGCTATACTATATGTACAATACATATTTTCCAGCTCTGACTGGAATCGTGTTTATTTTTTTATTCTCTGTAAAATAAATGTTCTGATTTAGTATATTTATCTAAAATAAGTTCAAAATTGTCAATATATATATATTTATTTATTTAAAAAAAATAAATATAAATTTATATATAAATCTGTCCCTATATAAATAAACTGAAAAAAAATACTTTTCAGAATTTTTTGATGAATAGAAAGTTCTTTTTTTAACATTATAACATTTTTTAACATCATGCACTTTTTGGTTTGACAAGCAGGTAAAAGATTACACTCTTTCAAATCATTTAAACAAATAAATAAAGGCAGAACATGCATTAGGCCTACATGCTGAACTTATTCTTGGACATGAGAATCTGAGTAATGCATTAACACACGTATGATATTACACTCATCAGTGCACATATGCATGTGTTTAAAGCACATATTGACACGGACCAGCCTGATAAATAATGCAGGAAGCATCAACACTTTAATTTCCTCAAAAACACATCAAAACTAAATTTTGCAAAACAACTTAATCTGCAAAAGCACTCAGATGTGTATCCGATGGTCTTATGCAAAGTGGATCAAAGTCATCTAGATGATTTCAGGGAAAAAACCTACAAGACAAGCTGCATTAAAACAAAACTACAATGACCAAAGAGTCAACCGCTCTCCAGCACAAGCATATTTTTTTTGAGCATTTCATGAATTAGATAAATAAATAGGCTGATATTCAATCAATCATAAAAATCATGTTTATCAGATGTGCCCAAAATTATCCCTACAAATAAAGCATTTCTGAGCCATTACATTGCGCACAAAACACAGACTAACGTGTATCGTTTACTAGATGTGTCTCAAAACCTAGTCTGTTGCCAGAAGACATCATTTTGGGCTACTACATGACATGCACTAAGAGCTAAATAAATACATCAATACTTTCACCCAGAGAAACACAAAATCATGTTTATTGTAATAAAATCCAGGAAGTTCTCTACATGTACTGTTGACTTTCGCAAACAGTTAAAATCAACTTGAGTTAATTTTGAACCGGTGCCTACCTATAACATTTGTTATTGCATGCATGCAGTCATACACACTCATGCACAAAAACATCAACTCATAATGTATCATTTACTGGCTGTGCCTCAAAAGCTAGTAAACAGACAGCAGTTTGTGCCATTGCATAAATGACAAATGCATACAGTCAACCTTAAAAATGTTTGTCAGGTACTGGCTGTGTCTATCAACCTAGACAGCATTTATGAGGCATAGCATGACATGCATTGAGCAACTCATGTTTATCAGACACTGACAGCATCCTAAAAAGCCAGCGAGACCTAATATTTTTGGGGCTGTTGCATTGCATGCATTTCATGCAGTATACATTCTCATGTTTATCAGGTTCAGACTGTCTCATTTGCGAAAGTGCTAGATAAAAACACAAAATCATATTTATTGTAATGAAATCCAGAAAGTTCCACATGTGCAATGTTGACTTCCTTCTCACAAATTAAACATCAACTTGTGTTGATATTGAACATTATGCAGTAATTTATAGCATAAGAGCAAGAAAAATAAAAACATCAACTATGTACATCATTTACTGGCTGTCTCACGTTAAACAGACAGCATTGTGCCATTGAATTGCATGCATAAGTGACAAATGCACACTTGTCAACATTAAAAATGTCAGCTTTGTCAGGTACTGGCTGTGTCTATCTACCAACCAAGACAGCATTTTCGGGCCGTTGCATTCCATGCATGGGTGATAAACATTCTTAAGTTTATCAGGTACACTCTGTGTCTCATTTGCGAGCCATTGCATGACATAAAGATAAACATACACTCTGAACCTCAAAAACATCAACTCATTATAACCAGACTGGTTGTTTCTATAAATCTAGCGAGCTGCCTACCTAGACACAAAGACAGTATGTTGTGGGCATCATAAAAACAACACAAAAATAAGCACCCATGATGCCCCAAAAATGCAGAGAAGACGCCTCGCTAGTGACAGAGTCCCTAATATGTGACCATGGGCATCCTCACGTCAAATGAACCGTGTAAATCAACACACAAAGCGACAGGAATCCATCGCAAACGGTTTAAAACACACCAGCTCATCTCTAGGACTCGATGCTAGGTCTAAAAACACAGAGAGACACACAGTCAGCAGACGAGAGATCAGCGGCCTCCGACACGACCGCTTCGATTAAAGGCCAGATTTACTCAAAATCACACGTCAATCGAACACAATCCCGACCGATTTCACATGAACAGACTTTAAATTGACATTCACGCCGGCTTTACCTTCTTTGTGCCGCCTCGGAGCGCAGATATCGAGCGGAGAAACTGAGCCCGGGGTCGGAGATCCAGTCGAGAACTGAGAGCAAGATGGCGCTCCGTCCAAACTTCCACTGCTGTTGCTGTTACTTTGGACACTCATGAAGACACTTTCCCCCGCGAAGAGCGCATCGCACACATGATCTCCGTCAAATCACACCTGTGTGTGAGTGTGTGTGTCTAATGCATCATGCACGAACACTGATAATCAATGCAAGGCTGCTCATGTTTTCAGCTCCGCACTGCGCACTGGGATCCTCACTAACTCACTCTTAGTGTGTGTGTGTGTGTGTGGAGCCCATGCATGACGCCAGTTGCAAAGGTTACACACGCACACACACACTGCAAAACAGGCAAATTTCATATTCACAAAGCTAAATTCTCTAAAGCAAAGCCATGTTTTACATTTTTTCAAATAGAAATTGACATATACTTTGAGTCTCTGATAAGTGTTAAAAATAAGAAAGCTATTTCAGCAACTGAATTATATTCTAAAATATTTAAATGAAAATCTAGGAATATATTTCTCTTGTTATAGTTCGTTTATAAGTCTGTCTGTTTAAGTTATTTTTTAATTTATTTATTTTTAATTTTCTTATTTGTTTTTTCAATTCATTTATTCTGATGTTTATTTGTATTTTTTGTTGTATAATTTCTGTTTACGAACTGTGATGATTGTATGTTTGTAATTTGTATTCTAATAAAAAAAAGGATTTCGCAAAGCAAAAAACAAAAAAAAACACACACACCGCAAAACTTCAAATCCACGTTTGATGCTTGCTTCTAGCAAATTCGATTAAATATGAATTCTATAGCTAATAAGTATGAGCAGACATTAATACAGACCAGATAATGCATCCATAAATATTGATTTAAATATGCAATATACATGATATCGAGTGGACTTGATATTTTGTTTTCCCAAATAGAAACAGGACAGGAGCGCCACTAGAATGAGTGGTTAGTTATTGTCCAATAATTAGGCCCTATTTTGAAATATTTGATGATATTACAATATTTAAATATTTTAAGATCACAATTAGGTTACTATATAGTTATTAATATACACGCCTATACACTCTAAAAAATGCTGAGTTGTTTTAACCCAATTTTGGGTCAAATATGGACAAACCCGAAATGTTGGGTTAAAAATGTAATGTAAAAATTTAACCCAACGGCTGGGTAAGTCCATATTTGACCCAAAGTTGGGTTAAAACAACCCAGCATTTTTTAGAGTGTACACTCTAAAAAATGCTGGGTTGTTTTAACCCAATTTTGGGTAAAATGTGGACAAACCCAGCCATTGGGTTAAAAAATTTAATTTAAAAATGTAACCCAATGGCTGGGTTTGTCCATATTTTACCCAAAATTGGGTTAAAACAACCCAGCATTTTTTATGTAACAGGTGTGACACTGTAAAATAAAATGTCACCAACAATCGCTATAAATAAATATAATGCAAAATATAATAGATAAAAAGATAACATATTTAAATGATAATAAAAATGTACAAGCATCACCACAAATGAGGTTATTAATTTAATGTGTTGATTAGAACCAGCCTGCTAATTCAATGTAAAGTGTGTGTTTTTTTTTTTTTTAATTTAGTGTGTGTGTGTGGTTGTCTATGCAGCTTTACACAGACATCTTGATCTGTGATTTGCTGACTCAGAGATCTGCCCAGCACTGAGCTTTACCCTCTGAACGGCTCCAGACACATATTTCACAACACACACATCACACTAAAGTTATCGTCCTCTGTCTCAACTCACCACAGAGGAATAAGAGCACTCATTATATATTCTGCTGAACGGAAGAAAATTTCAAATGCAAATGTTCACGTCATCAACAGCTGTATCGGTTCATAGGGTTGAGATCCTGCTGCTGAATCACACTAGATTCTTTATGAGGAACTGCTTTTTGTCATCTGACCGGAAACGTGTCAGGTTTCGTCCTCCTTCACAATCTGAAGGTGTTCATGGAATATTCTGTCACAGAGTCTAAAATTTCCACAGTCATAATTTCACCCCCACCATAAAGGAAAATAATGCATCAGCTGTTCACACAGAGCTGTACTAAAGAAATATACTGACACTTTTATCCAATTGAGGTAGTAATCTGAATTAAATGTCTTGCTGAAGGGTAAAATGGTGTCATAAGTCATCATGCCTTGTTCTTTGTTGTACTAGACGTTGCATTTATCAATCTTTATGCCACACCAAACCATGTCCAATGTACAATAGTCTCTTCCTCAGATGACGCCCATTAACCCTGTCTACCCCACAGTCTAATGAAAAGAACCCCTTTACCTTCTTTTGGTGTGATTACGCTAAAAAATGTTAGGTACAATCAATGAACTCATTGTTAATGATGTATTGCAAAAAAGTCTTTTGCTGCTATCGAGGTACGGGTGTATTTATCATGGATAGATGCATTTTTATAATTGATAGATGCACTTTTATCATGAATAGATGCACTTTTATCATGGATAGATGCACTTTTATCATGAATAGATGCACTTTTATCATGGATAGATGCACTTTTATGATGAATAGATGCACTTTTATCATGTATAGATGCACTTTTATCATGGATAGATGCATTTTTATCAAAGATAGATGCACTTTTATCATGGATAGATCTACTTTTATCATGAATAGATGCAGTTTTATCATGAATAGATGCACTTTTAATATGGACAGATGCACTTTTATCATATAGATGCATTTTATCATGTATAGATGCACTTTTATCATGATGGATGCATTTTTATCATGGATAGATGCCCTTTTATCATGGATAGATGCACTTTTATGATGAATAGATGCACTTTTATCATGTATAGATGCACTTTTAACATGGACAGATGCACTTTTATCATGGATAGATTCACTTTTATCATATAGATACACTTTTATCATGGATAGATTCACTTTTATCATATAGATACACTTTTATCATGGATAGATACACTTGTATCATGGATAGAAGCACTTTTATCATGGATAGATGCACTTTTATCATATAGTTGCATTTTTATCATATAGATGCATTTTTATCATGGATAGATGCATTTTATCATGAATAGATCCACGTTTAAATAAGCAAGTATTTAAAAGTCAGACTCTGTCAGACTCTCTGTCTGACAACCCTCAGAAAACCATACATCAGAGGTTGAGACTAATTTGGCTATAAAACACATGCAGATAATGTGAGTGTGGTCGTCTTAGAGATCAAAACCAAACAGATGTTGTTTTTTTCTCGAGGCACAAGCTTTTTTTTCTTCTGGAAAGTGCACGAAAAACAACATGCTTTCCCTTCCACTCAAAAACTGGCAATCACAACATGGTATGATAAATGATCTGTGGGGTATTTTGAGCTGAAACTTCGCAGACACATTCTGGGGACACCTTAGACTTGTTTTACATCTTGTAAAAATTGGCATAATAGGTCTCCTTTAAGGTCTCACAGCTTCATCAGTCCTCCTTGTTTACAGTTCCAGCTGTACATAACAGACATTTTTGAGGAAGAAATTAGTTTATTAGATTTGTGGCATCATATCTTTAAAATCTTGATTTTTTTTTTAACCACCTAAGAAACGTAGCAAGCTCTGACTAAGATGATCCTACACTGCTCGGCCAAAAAAGAAAGTTTCTGTTTGGATTTAAATAGGCAAATGCTTAAGTCTAAATTTATATTTATAAAGTTTCAAAATATACCAGTGCATTTTGTGCCTTTCAACTATCAGATCATATAAGCTATCCAAACTAATGTGGCAACAGGTGATGTTTGTGTCTGTTGCAGAACTATCTCCGCAGAAGCCGGGGGAGTGTGATTGAAACATAGTTAAACATCTCTACACATGTTCATGCACCTGCTAACCCATAACCTGATTTTTAGTCACAGACATGTTGCCATGGAAACTACAATGGCCCTTTACAGCCATTGTCATATGGCAAAGACAAAGGAGATGTGGGTTACAGGGCTTTTACTCATTTCTTATACAATCAAACACATGCACCAGCACGCACACACACACACTCATATTCGGGTTGTTATATTTCCCCTCATATATCAAATTCACAAACTTCGTAAATGAAATCACCAACTGCACTGGCAAACAGGGTGTGGTGGGAAAAAAAAATGACGTGATGACAGCTTTATTGTCACTTGTATTGTTTTTAGCCAGCTTTGGTGTCATTCACACAATAATGAAGTTTGGGTTCTCGTAGCCTATGCCATTACACAGTACACAATTTTGAATATGCATATCATATGACTTCAGAAGACATGAGAAGTAGAATGAGCTGTATGGACTAATTTTTAGGACTTTTTGTTGTTGTTGCTGCTTTTATTTGATATTCTTAAAGGAGAATGCCAGTCAATTTTAACATTGCGCTCATTTTTTTCTGTACTTTTGGAGTTCTGTCAGTATACTATACTCGTATACTCACGTTTCCTTGCTCGATGACGATGAAGACGGAGCCCATTTGGCGGTTGATTTTTAAAAGGCTGATTTTCGCACTCATTATTATTTTGTGTATTTGTGTATTTTACTTCTTAATATTTATCCTTAATTTTTAGTAATTTGATTTATATTATTTTCTTTCATATTCCTTATCATTTTAATTTCTAACTACTATCACTGGCCTCTCCTGGAATTAAGCAAAATATTGTTAATTAATTTTAGTCTAATATTAAAGTCAAACACTGGGGCTTCTAAAAAATCCCGCGTCTAGTGCGTTTTGGATTTCACTCAAATCTCTGATTGAATCCAGTACGTCATCGCGAGACTTGCATGAAATTTATCATGATATTTATTTAAAAAAAAATCATGATATTTATTTGTGTTGTGTGCACAGCTTCACTACTTCCTGAATTTCAGCCAGCTCCTTGTTTCCTGTCTGCCATTATTGGACACATTGATTAATTCAGGTGTGCCTGACCTCAGTAGTCACGGCAACAATAATCAGACACACCTGAATTAATCAATTTTGCCCAATAATGGCAGACAGGAAACAAGGAGCTGGCTGAAGTTCAGGAAGTAGTGCAGCTGTGCATAGAGCCCATTAGTCAAGTTAAAGTGCGACATCTAGTGGTCACTTTACGAAACGCCGCATCCGCTCTGTTTGAGAAAAGCACCTCACGGCACCCGTAGCCGCATCCCAGATTCAGCGCTGCCGCTGCTGTCACAACAGAGAAAAAGGATAATAAGTTATTAGTCCGTTGACAGAAGAATAATCCTCTTCATACCGACCCAAAGCCGCAAACATTTTGTTTCAAGTAAGAATAATGTTTTCTCTATTAATGTAGGTGTTCTGGTGTTAAAAAGAAGTATTGTGTGTTTTAAAGGCGATGAACTGCATTGATTCATGAGGCCGTCTGACGTGTGCGTTAACTGTCATTTATGTTATAATGACTTATGCAGTCTTACTGAAATTGATTTAAAACGAAGCACAAAATGAATTTCTAATGCATTTGGTTATTAAACATCCATTCAAATGGTTTGGGTGGAAAAAAAATAAACAAATACACAGCTGATGCAACTAAACAAATGTATTTAATGAATGCGCGTTCGGGTCAACAGTCATGCGCACGCAGTTTAAACATGTTATCAATAAAAAAAGTAATTATGCTTTTAAACGAATGATTTTATGTTAGTTTGTGAGCTTTCACCGGGCGGGTTTGCTATGTAGCCATATTGACGGACCATCCGGGACTCTTACAGGAGTGTCCCTTGTGTGTGCGCGCGCGAGCGTGTCACTGGGATAAACAAACTCTTCTCACAAATACATGTGTAGAGATGACATTTAGTAAACAAACATAATAAAGATTATTTGATATAATGTACGATTATTATAAGTTTGTTGGTAAATAGGCCTAATAATGTTATTCCGTTATAAACAGGGCTGTGTGGATTTCGGTACTGGAAAAACCTACTGTAGTTCAGTTCAGTTACCAAATTTGGTAACACTTTATAATAACTACACGCTAATAATAATTAGTTAAGTATGAGTAAACCATTAATTCATCATTCATAAAGCATTAATAGACATTAATAGGCAGTTTATAAATACAGCTATAAATGCTTTCTTCTTGATTTAAAAGCATATCTATAATTTGTTAAATAATTGTATTTTCATTCTTTATTAATGATCAATGTATCATTTCTAAATGAAGAATTGCATTTTTTATGAACCAGTTATTTGAGAGTTTTCAGTGGTTCGTAAGATTACTTAGAGCGTGTAAGTAAATGATTGCTAAACTATTTAAATGTACATTCATACAGCGAGCTTATCATTCAAACATATAGTGATTGTTACTTAGTGTGTTAATGTTTTATTAACATGTATTAATGCTGTAATTCAGGATTAATTTGGGTAGTTATAAAGCATTTATTGGTGGTCAGTTAACTATGTTCGTGAGCTCATCTAAAGTGAGGACTATTCATGCCTTGTAAAGCATTTTTAAAGGCTGTTAAATATTTCTATGTTCTGTATCACTGCGTTGTGTTTGTTACATTTTACTGTTTAGAAGAGTCTTTAAATCGCCTTTATAAACGCTTTACAAAGCATGAATAGTCCTCACTTTAGATTAGCTCACAAAAATAGTTAACTAACCACTACTAAATGCTTTATAACCTGTATTTACTACATTTACTTACACTTTCTAAGTGATCTTATGAATGACTTGACAACTCTTAAACAACTGGTTTGTAAATAATGCTATACTTCATTTAGAAATCATTAATTGATCATTAACAAAGTATGAAAATACAATTATTAAACGGATTATAGATATGTGTATAAATCAAGAAGAAAGCATTTATAGATATATTTATAAACTGCTTATTAATGTTTTATAAATGATGAATTAACTGTTTACTCATGCTTAACTAAGGATTAATAGCGTGCAGTTATTATAAAAGTGTTACCCTAAATTTTATTTAAAGTCGTAGAGAATTGTAGAATCAAATTTTGAATCAGATGTGAGGTAGTATTAAAACACAATTGGAAGTACTAACCCTAACACAAGATTATTCCCATATTTCCATAAAATTTGATAACATGAGTAAAAAAAAAAAATAGTCACCAATTCAAATATATATATATATATATATATTATATATATATATATATATTTCAGTTGGTGACTATATAAGCATATAGTTTTATTTAATTTATAAGTATAATTATATTTGTTTGTGCATATATATATATATATATATATATATAGATAAATATAATGATAAAATTATACATATAAATAAAAATATATATATTGACAATGTTGAACTTATTTTAGAGAAATATACTACAGAAATGAAAATTTTGGCCGATACCGATAATTCTTTATATTTGAAAGTCGATAACCGATATATCGGCCGATAAACTTAAATCCATATTTTATCTAATTTTGAGAGCCTGATTACAAAAATAAAAATCTCACAATTAAATCCACGTCCCAAGCGCACAATTATAATGATGTTCTCATTGTAGTGTTGTATAGCCGATATGACAGATTTGCGTTGCACATGTTGTCCCGAACCAGATTTTCATTTTTTGAAGAGATTTCAATCATATTTCAAGAAATTCAAAAACATAAACAGAGCTCAACAAGTGTCTCCGCTGAAGGGAATAATACATTATTTATCGGCTTTAATATATCGGCCACATTTTCTTACCAGGCCGATAACGATGACATTAAAAATGAACATATATCGGCCGATACCGATATGCTGGCTGATATATCGTGCATCCCAACATGATTTGTGTTAAAGCATATTAAAAACACCAGATATACGCATAAACAACATTAAAAGCTGGATTTTCACCACAGGGCGACTTTCAATGTGTGTATGTGTGTGTGTCTGCAGAATGTCTGACAAAAGTGAGCTGAAAGCAGAGTTGGAGAGAAAGAAACAACGCCTGGCCCAGATCAGAGAGGAGAAGAAGAGGAAAGAGGAAGAACGCAAGAAGAAAGAGGTGAGCTGTGGACTAACTTATACTGAATCTGTGCATTTTGTCTTTTCTGTTCTGATTTTATTGTAATAAATGGATTTTGAAATTCAGTTCTCTCTCTCTCTCGAAGCTGGATGGCCGGAAGGAGGGAGCGTCTCCTCCGCAGGATGACTCTGATCTGGAGAGGAAGAGGAGGGAGGCAGAGGCTCTGCTGCAGAGCATGGGGATAGTGGATGCTTCCATGGGTATGAAACAACAAAGCAGCATGGGAAATTATATTAGGTTTTTGTCACTAGCATGTGTTCATAACAAGCATGCTTTTATCATTAGTAATCTACAACCTTCTAAAAAAAAGATTATATCATGATCTGGATCTTTTCACTCTTAGAAGAAAGGGTTCTATATAGAACCTTAAAAGGTTCTAAAGCGCTACGTATTTGGAACCCCTAAAATGCAATGCATGTGAATGATTACAAAATTCAAGATATGATGGTTAAAAAATGTAATTAATCAATATCACACGAAGAGTGCCATTTCAGTTATCCTCCAAAAATTAGCATGATTAAAATGTGATATTAAGTTACTACAACAGATTAATAAACAATAATTTGATAACAACTGCAAAATGTTGCAGAATAATGTAATATATGAATGAATAATAGCCTTTAAAGAACCTTTGTGCCAAACGTGTCATTATTGAACCTTTTTTTAGCATAAAATGTCCTTTGGAGTTGAGTAAAGAACCCTATGCTACATATATAGAACCCTTTTTTCTAAGAGTGTAGAGCTTAATGCTCAATCTAAAACTTTCTGAAAACAGATTAACACATATTATTTTTACACATTAAAGGGGTCATGAACTGGCTTTTTAAATTTTATTATATTGTTGTCTGAGCTCGACTTATGAGGTTCGCTTGGTTTTTACATTCAAAAACATCAAAATTAATAAGCAATAAGCTATTTTCAACCCTAGTTTTGAGCCTAGCTGAAAAAAGCTGGGTTTTTATGGCCGTGTCGCACTGAAGACTTGGATGTAAACGCCCACTGCTGTGTGAGAACAGTTTTGCATATTATAATGAGTTTCGACTCACCCGTCGGTGCACGTGGGGGAAATTGTTCTGAAAACGTCCAATGTTGTAAAATGGCAACCGAAATGATTCGCCCATACATGTTCGACCTAGAGTCCGTGTGTTGCACAATTCCTGTCGGATCCGATATAGACGTTTTTTACTCTTTATCGGTCTGCAAATCCAGTCTTGTTTACGAAACAATCCTCAGTGAAATGAAGCAAACCTCATCAGCTGGAACGTCATTAAAAATAAAGTTTACCAGACTGTTTTCTTCCACAACCAGGCACTGCACAATATTCTGTATTTCTCGGTAGCTCGATACGGTTTGTGATCACGAGGGAGGCATCTATGTTATTTAGCTATGCGTGTAATGCGCGAATCGGTGGGCGGGGCTAAACCGGCCGTATTAAAGTAGGCGTTGATCTTCTTCTGCGGGGGTGGGGTTTTATCCTCTTTGACGTCATAGTTCCCCGAGTCGTTTGCTGAGCCTGGTGTCAATAAAAGCTTTTATTGGACTAACAAGGACGTTTTCAGTTTTGAAACTTACTATTAAGGATATTCTTATAATATTTTTTTTTTTTTTTTTTATTAATTAGATTTTAAATTTTAACAATAAACACACCAAAAAGAAACAGAACAAAACAACAACCTATCTACCAATCCCACCCACCCACCCCGCGGTCTCTTTATAATGGGGTACAAAATGGACAGATCAATAGAAAAACAGTCACAGAAATAATAAATCGTTTAAAAAAAATATAAATAAGTAAAAAATAATAATAATAATAATAATAATAATAGAGAAATGGGATAAAGTGTTAGAGTGTTCAAACTGAGTCCTGAACATTGCTTTGCGCAATATACTTGGAGACCTTATCAGCGGCTGTTGTCCATATTTTTAGTGTTGAGATTTGAGCCAAGTTCGATATTCTTATAATATGATGACCTATTAGATGTCAAAAGCTCAAAGAAAATTTGATTTATCAGTTCATCACCCCTTTAAAGAAATAGTTTGGTTTGGTTTGGTTTGGAATGAGCGCTGATGTCTTGTATAACGCATGTGGATCCTGCATGAATATTAACCACTGCCCTTTTTGTCTTCTCTTTTTTTGTGTGTGACTCAATCCTCTTTGATTTTGCTGCACCATCCTCTTGCTTTTTGTTGCTTACCTACTTTGTTACTTGACTGTGTTTATGCTCGTTTTAACCCCCTTATCGCCCTGCTTATGCTTGTGTGAGTAGTGCAACCTCTGCGTGTGGTAACGGAGGATACGTGTCTGTTTCACTATTTAGTCCCCCCTCCCATGTCCCCCTCTGCCAAATCAGTGGACACACCCAGCGAAACGGGCAGCCAGGACTCGGGAGACGGTGGCACGGGGCCGAGGTGAGACGCACACACACACACACGTGTTCATGATACAGAACATCACAGACATTAGCGGTGGAGGGAATGACCCAGATCTTACGTCACAGGAAGTATATACACTGCCATTCAAAAGTTTGGGGTAAGTAAGGCTTTAAAAAACATATTTTTAATCAAGAAGGATAAACAGACATTTATAATGTTGCTTTTTCAAGTAAAATCCTGTTTAACTTCACTTTCTATACATCTATTCGAACGCTGTGAGTGTGTGTTGGAAATCAGGAATGGGGAGAAAACATTGTGCTTGGTACATTTTTCATCTTCAAACCAAACAAAGTTAAATCCCGTCTGGCTAGAGCTCTTCCTATAATGTTCACGCATTAGTTCAGTCGACGGTCTTTTGTGTCTGTTTGATCACATTCGACCACATGAGTGTTTACACTACGAAAGCAATCCGGTCGGATGTGTTTGACTCCTTCTGGAAGTGGCTGACAAGCTCAAAACGTTTTAGACCCCGTTTACACCTGTATTTAATATAAATATCTTAATATAAGCTGTAAACAGGACCCAAATCTGTCAAGCATCCTCCCTTATTTCTTTCAAAAACATCTTGAAACACATTTTTTTTTTCTCTGAATATTACTCTTCAGCTCTTGGTCTGTGAATAGAGGGAATGCATTGACGTCACCCTCAGCTTGACTGAGTGGCAAAAGATCTGCTGTGTGACTGGATTTAATAGGGGAAACTGCGAAAATGCGACTAAAATGAACTATTTTATCAATTTAAATTAAATGTTGGTTTCAATATAGTGTTCCTTACAACTTACTAAAGATCCAGTGATCCGTGGATATTGACATGCAGCCAGGAATCGTGTTGCCTGACATTTATGTTAGCCTGATTTCAACATCGGGGAAATAAAAGCAATATAGACCTAAACATAAAGCAAATTTGCCTGTGAACGCTTTATATAAACACAATATAGGTACCTCTAAATCGGGGTGATCATTTATATCAGTGTCATATATAGCCTATATGATATGTATATATCACCATATCGTCCAGCCCTAAAACTTTATTGTTTTTTTGTTTTTTTTTGTCAGTGTTTATTAAAAAAAATCCAATAATGCAGAATATGCAATGATAAATATTTAATTGATGAGTTGTTAATATATATAACGGTATGGTTTTACAGCTAAATTCAGCATATTGACACAAAATGATAACTGCAAATCCAGCTTTCGCTGACTGGAGTCCAGTTGTTTCTGAATTACAGAGATCCATTTGCTCCTCTTTCTATCGCAGTCTGTAAAAAATATACCTCCGATTTTTTTGTCAAATCTAGTTGTACAGTCAATCGCAAAGCTCTTTCCCATTTTATATGTGTTGTGTTTGTTTTTCGCGGCATTCACGCTAATAACAAATACAGCCGCTCAGTCTTTTTGCCACTCACTGTGAGGAACTGCAGGCCGACGGCGACGTCACGCGCATACCCTCTATTGTACTTTGTTGTGGATGTTTGTATACGTTTGTATTTTGTCTGTAATCCTCTTACCGAAATGTGTAAAACAACCTTGGGCTTTGGAAAGGTGCTGTAAAGAATTAAGTTATTATGACTACAAAATTACAGTTTTACTGTATTTTTGATTAAATACAGTAAAAGACTTGTGCAAGAGACTTCTATCAAAAAACTTAAACTTACCAACCCCAAACTTTTGAAAGATAGTGTAGTTCATTTTGGTTAAAATTCTATTGAATTGGGTTACTTACTGTAAATATATATATATATATATATATATATATATATATATAAAATAACCATGTGATTGCCTGTTTTTGGTTAATGAAGGGTATTAAGTAACTTACAAATAAAAGATACTTCATCCTGTTTTTTTTATTTATTCATGACACTAATGATGAAAAAAACAGCTTCACAATATATATTTTTTATATAATATAATAATATTTATTATAATATAATTTTCACAATATATATAACATTTCCTTATTTTAATATGTTGCCTGGAAAGCGTCAGCAACTTAACTTTTCTTCACACTCTGTGTTTCCCATTCCTCCATGTTTCACTGTAAATATGTTTTCATCATTGTCTTGACATCTTTTCTTCCCATTCTTTTAATTTGTAATTTACATTTAATGTTTAGATTTTTCTGAGATTTAACTTAATTTTTATTTAACAGAAGTGGAAAAAAGCTTTTTTTCAGTTTTAAAATTTTAAATGTTATATATCAAAATATCTACATCACGTATACATGTATATATAATGTATATACATTACATTCAGAAAGTATTTACATCTTTTTTTTTTCACATTTTAAAAGAAGTCCACAGCGTAACAAGAGAGAATGAAAATGTGCAACCGAAACACATTTTTACCGTCTTACATCATAACACACCCTGCCCTCATAAACACTTCATAGTTAAATGAAGACACTTCATGGTTTGGGGTTTGATTTCTATTGTATTGCATTGTGTGTACTATGTGAGAGTCATCTGCATGCACATGTATAGGTGTGTAACAGCAGCGAGTATAACCGTCTGCATGCGTGTGTCTCTAACAGGACTCTTCATTGGGACTCTGACCCCTCTACTCTTCTGCTCCATTCAGACTCTCAGCTCGGGTACTGCTGTCTCGCTCTCATTAACATCACTCCTGCACTCTCTGCTTTATTACTCGCCTCTCCTTCATTTACCCTTCTTTCACATTTGTCCTCTCACTCTTTTTTTCATGGACAGTCATGATCAACCAAATAGTGAATACACTGAGACTCCCCTAGCATAGCTATAGCTAAAATATGTTTAACTACCTTAATGGTCATTTCTGATTTTTTTTTACTCTCCCCCTGCTTAAGTCCAGGTAGATGGACCCATGATTTATCAATATACAATCTTATCTCCTGTCGGAAAGCATTCAGACCAACATGAAATGCACCTAACATTGAATTAAAACTATTAATACTATGTAGTTTAGTTTGTACTTTCTAAGACCCTCAAACTTTTGTACTGACTTTGTGGACACATCATCACCCCTCAGCAGATTGTTTTATTTAATTAATTTTAATTTAATCCTTTTTTATTTTTATATATTTTTTTGTTCATTCATTTATTTTTTGCATTTATTTATTCATGTAAAATGTATACAATAGTTTAGTTTTAAAATCAGCTATTTATTTATTTACTTATATATATATTAAGAATTATTTCATTATTTGTTGATTTTAATTCAATCAATTATTTATTTTGAATAGATTTATATTGATTTAAGTATTTATTAATCAATACATTGTTTATTTGCTTGTTTTTAAATTAAGTTATTTATTTATTTATCCAGCAATAATTTTGTTTTTAATTTAATTATTTCTTAGTTTTAATAAAAAAATTATTTAATGGTAAAATAATTTATTTTCCCCATTTAAGTATTCCCTATACAATTATTAATTTTTAGATTCAGTCATTTTAATTTACTTATTTATTACTAATGAATGATTTGTTGTGTTTGGTTTAATTATATATTTTAATTTAATTGTAATTATTTATTGTGTTAATACTATGTAGTTGATTTATTTATTCAGCAATAATTTTGTTTTTAATTGAATTATTTCTTATTTTAATAAAAAATTATTTAACGTTGATTTATTTATTTTCCCCATTTATTTATTCAGCAATAATTTTGTTTTTAATTTAATTATTTCTTATTTTAATAATAAAAAAAATATTTAATGTTGATTTATTTATTTTCCCCATTTAAGCATTCCCTGTACAATTATTAAATTTTAGATTCAGTCATTTTAATTGACTAATTTATTACCAATGAATGATTAGTTGTGTTTAGTTTAATTATATATTTTAATTTAATTGTAATTATTTATTCTGGCTTTGTTGTTTCTAAATGTAATTATTTATAATTTTCAGTTTAATTGTTTAATTTTTTTTATTTAAATACTTTTATTTTTTAATTACAGATATTTTTCTAAGTATCCCACAGCATTTTCCCGTCTCAACATACATCGTGTGTCTATATTCACTGCAGGCGCGGCCCGCTGAAGTTGGGCATGTCAAAGGTCACGCAGGTGGACTTCCCGCCCAAAGAGATGGTGTCATACTCAAAAGAGACCCAGACGCCCACACAAACTCATCACAAGAATGGTAAGTCACACCGAAGCTGCTTTTCTTTAAAGCATTAATGAGACTAAACTCTGTCTGTGCTGTCTGTAGATGAGGAAGAGGAGGAAGATTTGGCTGTGACGCAGCCCGTCCTGGAGCCTCAAGAGGAGAAAGACCCTCAGAAAGAGGAAGAAGAAGGTAGCGCTCAAACACAGCAACAAGAGAAATCATACTGGATAGTTTTCTCTTAACAAGTCATTTCATAAGACGTGAAATGGGCTGTAAATGATGATTAACGGAGGACACGTTTTCTGTGTGTAGCGCTGCCTCATGAGCTGACGGAGGAAGAGAAACAGCAGATTCTTCACTCGTCGGAGTTCGCGACTTTCTTCGACCACACCTCTCGTATCATGGAGCGCGCTCTCTCTGAGCAGGTGGATGTGTTCTTCGATTATAGCGGGCGAGACCTTCAGGATAAAGAGGGGTGAGTGAGGAGAGTGCTTGTCGATCTGGTACCAGATGTGGAACGAATCTGGTGTGTAACTGTGTTTGTTTCAGAGAGTCGCAGGCCGGGGCCAAACTCTACCTGAACAGACAGTTTGCGGACGAACGCTGGTCTAAACACAGAGTCGTAACGTGTCTCGACTGGTCCCCACAGGTACGTGATCGTGCAAAGTGATGGTGTGTATTTAGTGCAGTGCAGTTCCCCTCACTGTTCCTGTTTTCTGGTTCCCATCAGTACCCTGAGCTTCTGTTGGCATCATATTGTAGCAATGAGGATGCGCCACATGAGCCGGACGGCGTGGCTCTCGTCTGGAACATGAAATATAAGAAAACCACACCGGAATATGTCTTCCACTGCCAGGTGACCATCTAAATGCATATCTCTATGCATTAAACAAAATTACATTATTATTTTGGCTAACACTTTTATTTTACAGTGTCCTTGTTACATGTAGTTACTAATGATCCGTAATTACATGCAAATAACCTTAACCCTATAGTAAGTAAGGACATGTGGTTAATTATTATTGCTCTGTAATTAAATGTATAATTACAGTGTAACACGGACATCCCTAATTTTGTCTTGATCTCGTCTTAAGATCACAAATTATTTATCTCATGGAAATTAAAAAGATTGTGGATTCAACACAAATAGTTTGAGATTGAAAAACAAAATAATAATAATAATAATAATAATAAATATTTTTTTATTCGAATAAATAATTACATTAAATACAAAATTATTTTTTATAGTGCTATATTATTCTGTATATGTAAATACACGCACATGCATGTATATATTTAAGAAAAATGTGTTATTTATATATAAAATATTAATATTTATATATAATATAAATTATGTATTAATATAAATACAATATATACATTCACGTAATTCTTAAATATATATATATATACATGCATGTGTGTGAATTTATATATACAAAATAATTATACGCAGTACACACACATGAATTATGTAAACACAAACTTTTATTTTGGATGCAATTAATCGCGTTAATTTTTTAGCACAAATTTTTTTTTACTTTCATTTCATTTTAATTTTGGAGGATGGATGGGTGCATTATTAAAATTAATTTTTAATTCTCATTAACAAATCACACGGTAAACCTAGAAATTCTTAAAAATGGATCTGCGGAGAGGTTATAATATGTCCAGTCAGTGTGTGAATTACAGGTTCATGGAAGGCTTGAACCTGCTCAAGATGTAGAAGTACATGATGAATTGATATTACATGATATTACATAATATATAATATATTAGGGCTGTCAAACGATTAATCGCATCCAAATTAAAAGTTTGTGTTTACATAATATATGTGGTTGCACTGTGTATAATTATTTTGTATATATATATATATAAATACACACACATGCTTGTATATATTTAAGAAATATTTTCATGTATATAGATTTATACACAATTCATATTATATATAAATATTTTATATATAAATTATATATTTTTCTTAAATATACATGCATGTGTGTGTATTTATATATATACAAAATAATTATACTCAATGCACCCACATATATTATGTAAACACAAACTTTTATTTTGGATGCAATTAATCGCGATTAATCATTGGACTGCCCTATCCATCTTATTCTAAACAATGGGCACCGCCATGACAACGACTTTTGTTTTAGATTGTGTCATCCTCGCATCGCTAAACTAAATCGAAAAAAACATTCATCAAATGTGATCTGATCACGTTATTTTTCATTAAATCACAGATAAAAACAAAATGAACTTCCAAACTTCCAAAGTAACTTCCAAAGGATAGCTGATGCAAGACTGCACAATCTCCCTAATCCAGCAAACATCCAACAGTTTCTATCACTCCGACTGCATAACAGTACTAAAAGGTTAGGCTGGTTAGCCCTTTGACTCCTGTCGTGTCTACCTCTGCTTTCAAAGATGCATAATCTATATATTTCTCAGGGCTGTGAGGTTAGGCATAACGTTACGCCGGGTTTCAGACCAAAGTCCAGTTTGCGCGCTGTCGCCTCAGTCATGATCATATATACCTCTTATTTATTAAAACCAGTCAATTGTTTGATGAAACATTGATTTAAATTAAGATTCAATTAATAAAAAACGAAATTCGCTTTAAAGAAAGGTTTCTTTGTGGTTTCTCTTTAAAATCTCGGTGAAAGTTTTAAAGTCGCTTTCATAACGGTCATGTCCGTGAATATAAAACGAATATATGAATATATAGAGTGCTAGCATTCTATGTAAACAATACTTCAACAGGAAGTGGAAAACCGTTTAGTCAGTTGAAACCGCAAATGAATCATGGGAAATAGAACGGCCGCAGAATAAGGAGGATAATATATTGTTATGTTGCAGTTCAGAGGTCACGTGGCTCATGGAATAAGTGTGTTTGTTCAGTCCGCAGTGATGTCGGCAGCGTTTGCACAGTTTCATCCTAATCTGGTGGTTGGAGGCACGTACTCGGGTCAGATCGTCCTGTGGGACAACCGGAGCAACAAACGCACCCCTGTGCAGAGGACGCCGCTCTCAGCCTCCGCTCACACGGTACACGAGCACAAACACCCCTGCATCATCTGCATCCACACTGTTCCGGTGGCTCATTTCCATCACCTCTCTCTCTCTCTCTCTCTCTCCAGCACCCGGTGTACTGTGTGAATGTGGTGGGGACTCAGAACGCTCACAATCTCATCAGCATCTCCACGGATGGGAAGATGTGCTCCTGGAGTCTGGACATGCTGTCTACACCACAGGTGACACACACACACCGTGTATCTACATACAATGCCCTTCATAGACTCAGTAATATTTGTTCTTAAGATATTGATCTTTCTATGCAGCGAGGACACATTACATTTGCAGACTGATCTCATGAAGTAGCGTATGTATGACACGCCAATTCGTATTTCCATTTTTGGCGTGCTATCAAGACGCATAATCGCTTTTCAGCGTGTTTATGAACGCCGTTGACTTAACGTTATTTCTGTATATATAAATATATGACTTAGCTCAACCCCGTCCCTAAACCTAACCGTCACTGGGGTTAATGGCATTTATGACTGTTCCCTCACCATCCTAGTGAAAAAAAACGATCGCTACATTCGCTACGTAGATCTACATTTTGCTTCGTTTCGCACGGACATTTGATGGCGTGTACAGACTCGCACTCGGACGTTAATGGCGTAGACATACACGCATACACGCGGATAGCTCAAAATGCGTCGAGATAACACGCCACTTGACTCGAAAGTGGCGTGTATGTTTACGCAAAAGTCATGATGTCATGTTGACATTTGTCAAAAGACATGTTATATATCAAATAATCATATATCAAAAGACATATATCATATCAAATTTATAAAATAAATGATTTTATTTTAAGCTTTCTATTCATCAAAGAATCCTGGGAGAAAAAATAAATAAATCACAGCTTCCACAAAAATTTGAAGCGGCACAATTGTTTCCAACATTGATAATAAATGTAATGTAATCTTGTAAATGTAAATGTATTATTTTTGTATTATTTTTGTACTGTAATTATGTATGTACTGCTATGTGAAAAGCCCATCTGGGGACGGACATTGCAAATTAGCTTTGGCTATAAATGTTGTAGTGTGGCGCATGTTGATTGTTCCCACTTGTCCCTATCAAATAAAATAAAAATAAATAAATAAATAAATAATAATAATCAGAAATGTCTCTTGGGCAGCAAATCATCCTATTAGAGTGATTTCTGAAGGATCATGTGACACTGAAGACTGGAGTAATGATGCTGGAAATCACATTTTACGTTATATTCAAATAGAAAACGGGTATTTAAGATTGGAATAATATTTCACAATATTACTGTTTTTACTGTATTTTTGATCAAATAAATGCAGCCTTTTTTCTCAGGGAACGCAGAAACTGGTAAAACATGCATTTGAATGCGACGTAAGTCGTTTTGGATAAAAGCGTCTGCCAAGAGAATTAATATGATGAATCCTAAAAACATCAACAAAAAAGTCTTAGTAGGGTTTGAAACGGCGCCATTCATCCAGATACACAAGAGTCAAACTCACACCTGCTGTGTGTGTGTGTGTGTAGGACAGTCTGGAGCTCGTGTTTAAACAGTCCAAAGCAGTTGCCGTGACCTCCATGTCATTTCCTCTGGGTGATGTCAATAACTTTGTTGTGGGCAGTGAGGACGGGTCCATCTACACCGCCTGTAGACATGGCAGGTAAGAGTGTGAGCCAGCACTGTTTGTGTCAGGTTCACATCCAGGTTCACAAGTCTTTGATTTCTGTTGGTGTGTGTTGTAGTAAAGCGGGCATCAGCGAGATGTTCGAGGGTCATCATGGACCAATCACGGGGCTCGACTGCCACACGGCGGCAGGACCGGTCGACTTCTCTCACCTGTTCGTCACTTCCTCTTTTGACTGGACCGTCAAACTCTGGAGCACCAAGGTGATAAACACACTTCTGTTTCGGGGTCAACACTACATCGACACCACTGAACTCAGATCCCATGGAGGATTCATTTAGACTTATTTATATATAATTATAGTATTTTTTGTTTAAGTAGCCAGTTAGAATTAGTTTTATTTTAATTTTATGTGCTTTTGTCATTTTCATTTTTTTATTCTGTTTGGCTTGATTCTACGGAGACGTATTGCATTCACTTGAAGAAAAAATCTACTCTGTTTTTCTGAATTAACAAGTTAATTATCTCAGAATTATGAGAATTTTTCATGAGAAAAAAAGTTTTTGCTCTGTTTCTCTGAATTAACGAGTTAATTTTTCATGGATTTTTTTTCTTGCTGTTTTTCTGAATTAACGAGTTACTTTCTCGGTTTCTCATGAAAAATTAACTCATTAATTCAGAAAAACAGCAAAAACTTTTTTTCTCATGAAAAGTTAACTAATTAATTCAGAAAAACAGAGCAAAAATTTTTTTCTCATGAAAAATTAACCCGTTAATTCAGAAAAACAGAGCAAAAAAAAAAAATTCCATGAAAAATTAACTTGTTAATTCAGAAAAATAGAGCAAAAACTTTTTTTCTCATGAAAAATTAACTCATTAATTCAGAAAAACAGAGCAAAAAATTTCTTTTTTTCTCATGAAAAATTAACTCATTAATTCAGAAAAACAGAGCAAAAACTTTTTTTCTCATGAAAAATTAACTCATTAATTCAGAAAAACAGATCAAAAACTTTTTTCTCATGAAAAATTAACTCATTAATTCAGAAAAACGGAGCAAATTTTTTTTTTTCTAATGAAAAATTAACTCATTAAATCAGAAAAACAGAGCAAAAAAAAATCCATGAGAAATTAACTTGTTAATTCAGAAAAACAGAGGAAAAACTTTTTTCACATGAAAAATTAACTCATTAGACTAATTCAGAAAAACAGCAAAAAAAAATTTCTCATGAAAAATTAACTCGTTAATTCAGAAAAATAGAGTAGATTTTTTTTTCTTCAAGTGAATGCAATACGCCTCCGTATGATTCTATTAGCATTTACATTTGAGTTTTATTTATTTGAGTTTTTTACTTAAACTAAACTTTTTTTATTTCAGTTCAACAAAAAAAAAAAAAGATTGTTTGCATTCGCATCAGCTAACTCGGTATCCTTGGATGGAAAGCTTATTTCAGTGTTTTAATTCCTATTCTAATATTTCTATTTGATTTGAGCGATCGTTTTATTTTTTTAATGAACAGTAGCAACACTGGTCTGTGTGTCTCTCTCATGACAGAACAATAAGCCTCTGTACTCCTTCGAGGACAACTCCGACTACGTGTATGATGTCATGTGGTCACCCACGCACCCGGCCCTGTTCGCTTGTGTGGACGGGGTCGGACGTTTGGACCTTTGGAACCTTAACAATGAAACTGAGGTACACAAATCTGGTAGAGAAATATAATATGACCAGATCCACAAATCTTGAACGATTATGTGCCGCCTCAGGTCCCCACGGCAAGCGTAGCGGTGGAAGGAAACCCTGCGCTCAACCGTGTGCGCTGGGCTCACTCGGGGCGAGAGGTGGCCGTCGGCGACTCCGAGGGACAGGTGCACATTTACGATGTTGGAGAGGTGAGGACGACACTTCCTGGTTTCCACGTCAGCGCGGTTTGATCCGTTAATAACGGAGAAATGTGAATGTTTCTCACTAGATCTCGCAGCGATGTTATTACTTCAGTGGTGAATTCACATGCTTTCTTTACTGGATTTGGCTGTGTAGTAACAGTGATCAAGATCGGCTAACTGATAAACGGTCCGTCAACCACACAATAACGAATAGCTCAGTTTCGTTCCGCTTGCATTTGCCATTTGATGTTGGGCAATGTTGTGCTCTTACATTATGAGCGCGCTTGCCACGTGCAACGCACCTACATTTGAAATAACGAAATTTTGGTCGGCAGGAAAAATGGTTCAACGAACCGTTCGGTTCAAAAATGCGTACCGAAAACCGAACCGAAAGCCTCGTACCGAACGGTTCAATACGAATACGTGTATCGTTACACCCCTAATATATATAAATTATAAATGGACTGTATGTATGTGAATACTCCATACTCTGTTATGTTTTAAGTGAATGTAAACATTTGGGGAAGAAAACGCATGTGTAACAGTATAATGGATATGTGCATCAGGCCTTAAAGTGACAGCAGCCTAATAAACCCGCTGCTAAATTATGACATAATATTAGAAAATATCTGTATGGCGGTTTTTCCAGTGAAAATGACTAGTAATTATTTTCAGCTGACTTTTTTTCCACACAATTGCAAGTTTATGTTTCACAATTCTGAGAAAAAAAGTTATAATTGTTGTGAGATATAAACTCAATTGCGACTTTATTTCTTGTATTTGCGACTTTGTATACAGCAAATCTGACTTTGTTCCCATAATTGCTAAAAAGAGCTAAAAAGTCTGAATTGTGAGATGTGGTCAGCTGACTTTTTTTACAATTGTGAGTTTATTAGAAAATAAATCAGAATTACAAGATATAAACTCATAATCGGTAGAAAAAAAATAATTGCAAGTTTATTCTTACAATTCTGACTTTATTTCTTGTATTTGCAAGAAAATATAGAGCTTAATCAAAACTTCTATACAGCAAATCTGACTTTGTTCTCATAATTGTGGGGTAAAAACTTGCAACTGTGAGTTAAAAAGTCAGAATTGTGAGATGAAATGGTCAGCTGACTTTTCACAATTGTGAGTTTATATCTTAGAAAATAAATCAGATTTACAAGAAATAAACTCATAATCGAGAGAAAAAAATATTTGCAAGTTCTTGCAATCCTGACTTTATTTCTTGCATTTGTGACTTTTTATATATCGCAAATCTGACTTTGTTCCCATAATTGTGGGGTAAAAACTCGCAATTGCGAGTTTAAAAGTCAGAATTGTGAGATGAAATGGTCAGCTGACTTTTTTTTCCACAATTGCGAGTTTCTATCTTAGAAAATAAATCAGAATTTCAAGAAATAAACTCATAATTGAGAGAAGAAAAATATTTGCAAGTTTATTCTTGAAATTCTGACTTTATTTCTTGTATTTGCAACTTTATATACAGTAAATCTGACTTTGTTCCCATAATTGTGGGGTAAAAACTAGGGCTGTCAAACGATTAATCGCGATTAATCGCATCCAAAATAAAAGTCTGTGTTTACATAATATATGTGGGTGCACTGTGTATAATTATTTTGTATATATATATATATATATATATATATATATATATATATATATATATATATATATATATATATATATATATATAAAATATTTATATTTATAATTAATATAAATTATATATAAATCTATATACAGAATATACATGAAAATATTTCTTAAATATATACAAGCATGTATGTGTATTTATATATATAAAATAATTATACACAGTGCACCCACATATATTACCTAAACACAAACTTTTATTTTGGATGCGATTAATCGTGATTAATCGTTTGACAGCCCTAGTAAAAACTCATAATCGAGAGAAATAAAAATATTTGCAATTCTGACTTTATTTCTTGCATTTGTGACTTTATATATCGCAATTCTGAAATTTGTCCAATAATTTTGGGATATAAAATTTCTAATTCTGAGGGGACAAAAGTGAGAAATGTGAGATAAAAAACTGTTTTACAAATGTTTTATTCCCTAGTGGACTAAGGTTGTCATTGAAACTCATCTGATGTTTTTTTGTCTGCAGCAAATTGCAGTGCCCCGACAGGACGAGTGGACTCGGTTTGTTCGCACGCTCGCAGAGATCAACGAGAACCGGGAGGATGTGGAGGAACTGGCTGCTCAACGATTGGCTGCATGATCACCACGGCAACCCCAGCTGACCAATCACGGTTCCCCTGCATTTGCATATCTCCAGCCTCTCTGAAGTTACTTTAGTGTTACCGGACGACAATCTAGGGCTTTTTAGTTATAAGGGATTATTTCAGAAAGCAAGACTTTGCTTTTAACACATTAAGCACTTTTAGTGTTGCTAAAAATTTTCGGAGGAATATTCGTAGTGGGATGGGATGGTGAAGTTGGTCAATGTAGATCTTTTCAGATCTGAATTATAATGTTTTATATATTTATTATTATCAGATTAGAGACTGATTTGGAGGAAAGGGATGATTCATTGCATTAGCACTACGAATATGCAAACTATTGTACAGCATCTTTATAATAACCATTTAAGACACTGACTTAACCTAGTCCTAGACCTAGAGGAACTGCAGAAATGGGTTTTTATAACATTCCCTTCTGGAAAAACTTTCACATTATTGGAATATTTATAGCTTTTTAACAAATGTGTTTTGTTTTTAGCTCATAAAGAGTGCACATGTACGTTTGTAATAACTCAAATCGCACACACTTTCCAACATGTATCTCAGTTCTTACTTCTGAATGCCTTAAAGCGAACCTTAGAACACACACCTATCCACAATCTTCCATCACGCAGCATTATATCCTTCTGGTGCTCGTTCATCCTGGCACTTATGACTGAAAAACTTTTTTTTGCCTTTGCAAAGAGTGTAAAAAATGTTCAGTGGGGCTGTTGTTCCTTGTTTAGCATTTCAAAACCAAACTTAAAACTTCCCCTGGGCAAATATTTAGACAAATACACAGTGTTATTATTTTTCCATTTATTATACTAATATATTTTAAGCCAAGTTATTAATACCACATCTGGATCCTGATATATTTAGTGTGTTTCGTACCATTTTACTCTGCGATTTAGGCTAACGTTTTATTTGTAGTTTCAAATTCACGACCTCCCAGCTCATAGCGTGAGCGCTCTTACAGAAAATTTAAATATATGTATTTTTTGTAGTATTTATCTAGTTTATATATTGTTCTTGACATTGTACGGGCAACATTAATTAGTGTAACTGAAAAGAGCTTCCCTTTTACCTTCACTTAAATGTTTAGCTTAAAATCTTGCTGTTTCTGGCAATTTATAATGTTCTTAAAGGACGTGGATTGAACTTAGACTTTACAATAGGCCAATTAAAGAGTTCAGAGCATCTAAACGAAACCCGAACCAGCCCAGAAAATCAAACCTGCCTTAATCTAGACACATTCTGAACCAAAGCAGTTCTGTTTGTCTTTCTGTTTTTCAGCAGTTTTATGACGATATTTATCTCTGTATCCGACGTATAATTTTTCATCAGGATTCCCACAGTCAACAGACTTCCCAGAGAATATAAAAATTGATCTTGCTCCAGAAAATTAGTGTAAATATAAGTTTCAATAGCTTTGTGCTTTTGGCTGGCGATTAACTCTTTCCCTGCCACTTTGACTGTTAAACGGCATGGGGCGCTATTATGCATCTTGTGGAATAGCACAGAATCTAAACAAGTGATAACGCACATGTAAGCTAACGCAATCATAAAACTGCATAACGTTACTGAATAAAATGTCAAACCCACAGAGGTACATGACTGCACAAGCTTTGTGGGTGTTGATGGACTCGATCCACTCCTTCTGTGTTTTAATCATCGTTCTGAATGCGATCCAGGCATAGTCTTTGACACTTGATTTTCTTAGCTTTTTGTTCAAAATGTTGCTTACCCATATTCAAATGTTAATAAAAAAAGAATGCATGAAGCTGGGATAAAATGGATTTTGTTTGTTTGTTTGAGGCTCTATTCTATGGAACCTTGTTTCCGCCATAGACTGAAAAATATAAAAGGTAATTGCGACTTTTTATCTCACAATTCTGACTTTTTTTCTCACAATTGTGACATTTTTTCTCAGAATTGCGAGATATAAAGTCAGAATTGCGTGATATAAAGTCAGAATTGCGAGATATAAAGTCAGAATTGCGTGATATAAAAGCAGAAATGCATTATATAAAGTCAGAATTGTGAGATATAAAGTCAGAATTGCGAGATATAGTCAGAATTGTGAGATATAATGTCAGAATTGCGAGATATAGTCAGAATTGTGAGATATAAAGTCAGAAATGCATGATATAGTCAGAATTGTGAGATATAATGTCATAATTGTGAGATTTAAACTAGTCTTTTTTCCCCTTAGAATTGGCCTGATAAGTCGCAATTGCGAGTTTATATCTCACAATTCTGAGAAAAGATGTCAGAATTGACATATAAACTCGCAATTATGTGTTAGAAAGTCAGAATTGCGAGATGTAAACTCGCAATTGTGAGATAAAAAGTCGCACTTCTGTCTTTTTTCTCAGAATTGCGACTTTATATCTCGCAATTCTGACTTTATATCACCCAATTCTGACTATAACTTGCAATTGCGACTTTTTAATCACGCAATTCTGACTTTTTATCTCGCAATTCTGAGAAATAAAGTCAGAATTGTGAGATAAAAAGTCACAATTATTTATTTTAATTTTTTATTCAGTGGCGGAAACAAGCTTCCATACATTTCTAATTGTATGTTCAGATTTTCATACAAAATATTTTGGGGGTCATGAAAATCTGCTGTCGCTGGCTGACAACTTAAAAAAAATGCTGTCAGGAAAGAGTTGTGTGTTACTAATACCCATAGTTTCTTCATTATTACCTTGAAACATAAAATGCATATTTCATGGCATTTTTACACTGCCTTTCCAAAAAAAAAAAAATAAATAAAAAAATAAAAAGAGTCACTGTTTGGATTTTAATAGTCAAATGCTTTAAGAGTCTATGACTGGATCGTTATTGCAGTGAATAATATGTTTCTAGTGTGTTAGTGTTTAGCAACAGTTATTTCAACCCTAATTGAGTGTGTCGCTTTTCATTCCTTAAGCAAACCCGTAGGAAAACTCATCATGGCCATATTCCAGGTTGGCAAAGCAATGAACCTCTTGACGGAAATGACATCACAATATTTATTTCCGTCAAGATGTTGGTTAAGATTGTCAGTGCAGGAGTGCACTCTGTAAAGTCTCCTCCAGCACATCCCAAAGACTGAATGAGTTTCAGCTATGGATTCAGAGGAGTCGATTCACATGTGCAAACAAACAGGGATGTATAGTGGAGGCTAAACGCCGTTTACGCCCCTCCCAATATTCGGAAATAGCGTTTTTCCACCTCTCAATTGCATTTATCCACCTCTAAATATCTTGTAGTTCCTAAGACATTTTAAATTAAGCTTATGTCGTTTTAGCTTCATATTGTTCATTATTAGTTTCATAGGTTGTAAACCGAAGACGAACTCTTTCATATTGCGCTGCATTTCTGTCAGTGTTGTTTACTATTAGCTACTGACGGTAAGGTTGCAACACACACACACTCGGTTAACACCATGCTGCCTATAAAAATCTAAATGTGGAGTTTTTATATTTTAACATATGTTAAACAACCTCAATTATTTTTCCTGAACACCATCACGATTGAAAATGTGACACTTCATACAACAGTTCAATAAACAGTTAAAATTAAATCACTTACATTTTAGATGCAATATTGGATGTTTTGTTCTGTTTCAGCAGCGAAAATAGTTGCAAACAAAACTCGCAGCAGAACCACGGCCACATGTCACACCTGTTTTCATTACTGAATGATGATTCAGCATTTTGAACGAGTCGGTTGAGTCAAAGATTCAATGACCCATTCATAAACATCCGTCTCATTCTTGAATGAATCAGCCGTTTGAACGAATCGTTTGAATGAATGAATCAATGACTCACTCATTAAGACGGTCGCCTGACGCCGCCTAGTGGCGTTTTAGTGCTAAATGTTTAGGATCATTCTTTCCAACGTTCAAAAGTAAATTTAAATCAATTTCAAAACATTATTTTATGCAATTGTAATTTTTAAAGTGTAAATGATTTAATTTGCTCAGCCCCTAGGGTAACAGCCCTATAGTGTCTTATTATTTGAAATAATTGAATTTATTGATCAAATTTTGCAATTTAAAATGAAAGATGAAGCATACATTAAATAATATTGAGGGAGGGGATGCCCTTTAAAGGTGCAGATGTTACAATATGGTGATTTAAATATCAAAGCTGATTGAAGACTGATGAGAATATTGTTTCAGAATAAATGCACACGCAAAATAAAAATAAAAAATCCGGACGGGCGACTTTTTACTCGGAGAAGAAAATTTGCGTATGTCGAGCCCTCCCATAGCAATGTCATCAGGAGATACACATACACCGGTAGGCAGTGGCCCACCTTATCTGGTGACCACGTCATGGTCCACCAGAATTTATAGTTTACCCACCTCTTTTTTCACCACTACACCTCTGTGTGCAAATGATTCTTCATGCTCCTCTCAACCTTTAAAGTTTGATCCTGATGAATCTTGACATTGTCATCCTGAACTATGGCCATGATGTGTCTTCCTACGTGTTTGTTTCAGAAATGAAAAGCTACACTATACTAACCAAATACTAACACACTAAAAACATAATCTCTGCAATAATGACCCAGTCATAGACTCTTAAAGGGATACTCCACTTTCTTTTTTTGGGAAATAGGCTCATTTTACCACTCCCCCAGAGTTAACAGTTGAGTTTTACCATTTTCGAATGTATTCAGACAATTTTTTTATATTTAAAAGAATATCAGTAACCAGACAGTTTCTGGTCTCATTGACTTCCATAGTAGGAAAAAATATACTATGGAAGTCAATGAGACCAGAAACTGTCTGGTTACTGATATTCCTCCAAAATTAAAAAAAAAAAAATTGTCTGAATACGTTCGAAAACGGTAAAACTCAACTGTTTAACTCTGGGGGAGTGGTAAAATGAGCCTATTTCCAAAAAAAGTGGAGTATCCCTTTAACCCTCAAATGGTCTTCGTTTCCTGTTTACACTTCTGGGCTCTGGGGTCTATACGACCCCAACAATTGATTGAGTAATTGTACAAAAAAATATACATTTTTAATCATACAAATAATATATCATTTTTGTTTACTTCTCATTTATTCATTAATGCTGTGTTTTTGGAGATATAAAGTACATTTGTATTCCTCAACTACACCATTAGCATATGAAATATATATATTTTTTTCATACATTGCATTTATGCTCTAGTAATAGGCCTTCATTTCTGTGTAAAAATTTTTGGATTTATGCCGGATTTTTTTTTTTTGACACATATCTAGTTTTATTTTCACATTTCCCATTCATTTCAATGTGGGGTCATATTGACCCCGAAGACCAGATGTGTAAACATTTTTTTATGTTTTTTTATTATTATTATTATTTTAAACATACCTTCAAAAAAATCGAATCAAGCCCAGTTTTTTTGTGTATAGATAATGTATGAAAAGTCACTAAATCTTATTCTACTGAGATGAAGGGAACCTTTTTTTCATTAAGTAAAAGTCAATTGGGGTCGTATGGCCTTGAGGGCTATACGCATTTGACTGTTTAAATCCAAACACCAACTCTTATTTGAATGGAAATATAATTGGACTTTCAAACGCACAATGATCACAGTCACAATTACATCACATAATCGTATTTCCATAGCTAGAAATTGCACTCTGTGCTTTCAGAAACATCCAGGAATCATAAAAAGTAACATAAATGTGTGGGAACCCTGATTTACCCGATGACTGAAGTGAACAGATGTGCTCTTGCAACAATTTGACTAATTCACTTCATCCAACCTCTTTCGTAACTTGCCGTAATAATCCCAATAAAACCTTCACGAACTAAAAATAAAATTGAACCGTGTTGATTTATTTCCATAAAATACAAGAATTAAATGCATTTAAATTATTTTCTACTTTTTCAATCGACCATGACTTCCTTGATCACAAGTTTTGAAAGCTCTGTACATCAGTCAGTGTGACGCAGAGAGAGAGAGACGTCTCTGTGCATGAGATGTACATGTATATACAGTACATGTGCAAAGCTACGCAAAGCCGAATGAGCAAATGAAAAGCACTACAGCATGCTCCAGTCACAACAATACATCAGAAATCATGAGACTAAAACTCAAAAAGCAGCGGATGTGCGTCTTGGGGAGTGGAGACACATAAAACACCATGGTTTTTCATTTAGGAGTGTTTCATGAAAAGCTCTTTAGCTCGGTCGTTGCTTCAGTATTAGCCAGCGGCTGATGAACGTCCCTAGGGCCGTTGATGGATTGAATAATTCACCGTGTGTCGCTTTAGGTCTTGATCAGTGTGGCGAACATCTACCCTGTGCTTTAGCAAACACACGATGACCTCTAACCGGTGTTCTTCTTCAGAACTGAGGCACTGATATGGGTTAAAAGCAATGAGACTCTGAAAACGAGTACAATTTCCCATGTCCCTCACCTAAAAACTGAAATAAATGAACCAGAAAATAAAGTGTGGAAAAATGTAGGCAAATGGGAGGGAGGCATGCAGCCATTGGAGGACAAGGCCATGGTGGGCGGGGCTTGTATTTATGATGTGCCAGCTTGTTCCTTGGGCGTTTCCGAGTGAATGCTCATGACCCCGGAGGACTTGAACTTTGGCAGGTGCAATCCGAACTTGTTCTCCACCCCAGCAAAGGTGGCGGCTGCCAGGCGGTAACCACCAACATGCTCAGAACTGACGGGAGGAAGCTCGGAGATCCGGGATTTGGGCGTTGGTTCAGAACCAGAAGGGCGACTGGAAGGGGAAGAAATTGGTTTTTGCTTTAGCAGACGCTTTTAAAGGGATACTCCACGTTTTTTTGGAGAAATAGGCTCATTTTACCTCTCCACTAGAGTCAAACAGTTGTTGGGTTTTACTGTTTTCGAATGTATTCAGTCAATTTTTTGATATTTAGAAGAATATCAGTAACCAGACAGTTTCTGGTCTCATTGACCTCCATAGTATATTTATTTCCTGCTATGGAAGTCAATGAGACCAGAAACTGTCTGGTTACTGACATTCTTCTAAATATCAGAAAATCGTCTGAATGGATTCGAAAACGGTAAAACTCGACTGTTTAACTCGGGGGGAGTGGTAAAATGAGCCCATTTCCAGTATCCCTTTAATGTAAAGAAACTCAAAGTGCCATATTTTTCCAGATAAAGGCTCCGCGATCGATTTCAGGCGTTTGTTAACTGCCACCAAACCTAAGCCCTATTCAGACAGGATTCGTTTACCATGGAGAGGTGGAGTAAAGTAATTATTAGCAGAGCTTCTCAGTGATTTTAGTCCCGTCTTTATGTGCCATCTCAGTAAACATTACCCATAATGTGAATAAAGATTACGACGACTTTTATCTTCTGTATAAAGGTCCGTAAAAAATGGGGGGTTGGTGATTTTAATATGCAAATGACACATTTCTGGATTCAAATGAATTCAAAACAGAAATATAGAAGGCATTTTTAGAACCCTCAGGTGCTCTTTGTTTCAGAGTCACACTTGTTATCTTCCCGGTCAAAAGTGACCGGACACCTAAAAATGAAACTTTCTCCATCCCAGTAAAACCAAAGCAATTTATATTTGTTCTAAAACATTTATTCTTTTTAATTTAGTATTTTGAGAGAATTTAATTGAATTTATTAATATTTATGCAATATTTATGGTTTATTTTTGCCATGGGAAAATATATATATATATATATATATATATATATATATATATATATATATATATGTATATATATATTTATATATATATATATTATTTTTTTCAAAAAAATATTAATGCAGTATTTTAGTTTAATATAATAATTAGTTTATTATATTTAGTTTAATTAGTTTTATTATTATAATTAGTTTAATATAGAGTCTAGGCCTTCAGAAAAAAAAAAAATATTTTTTGAATAAAATTAGCACCATCTGGTTACAGTATAGAGAAAAAGCGTAGAATCATGGTGTAACCACTAGATGGCATGTAAAGCTCCTTATGGAGAGGCATGTGAATTCTCCAGCTGTTTATGAACACATTTTTTTGTTGTTGGTGGTGGATTTGAATATATAGTTGAAACAATCTCAAAAACTATTTCTTATTAAAAAAATTGACAAAAAACAAATATTTACAATTTTTTCACTTTTTTAAAAAAATTTCCCATTTATTTATTTATTATTTATTTTTTATTATTTATTATTTATTTATTATTTATTATTTATTTATTTTCCCAGTCATTTTTGACCGAAGAGCACAAGTGTGAATATTTTTTTTTACAACCACTTAGCCTGCTCGGATCATGACCTCAATTTTTTTTTTGTGTGTGTGTTCACATACCCAATGCCATAAAAGTCACCTAGTTTCGTAACATTCCAATGAAGCTGTGATTTTTTAAATTTGAATAGGCTAAGTTTTATTAATAAAGGCATAGAACCAGTTTAATAGTGCATTCATATAACTAGTTCATAAATTAAACTAATAAAAAGATTAAAAAAGACTTTGAGATGTGTTTGGTAATTGTACCTGAATGAATTTAAAATGAATTTGCTATATTTCATACCTTAATTTTAATTAACCCTCACTTTATTCTCATCAGAACTATAAATAATCGATTTCCGTATAAAATAATACTACAAACACATTTGATTTTCTTGATGTGTAACTTAAAAATACACAGATTAGTGCTCTGTTTTGAGGACAAGAAATGAAAACCAATGCGATTTGATGAATGTCCAAAAGGGCCACCTAGTGTTCAGTAGTGTTCATGACATGTTGATATGCCTTTAAGATGACTTCTTCTATGGCGTTCGTTATTGTATGTCAATTGTCGCCGAAAAGCGACAAGTTTGCAGGTCTGGGCCATTAATGTTACAAACGTCCTGTGGTAAAATTATATTACTCCATCTACCCTTGTAAAACTAATCCCATCCGAATAGTGCTTTTAGTCACTGAATAAAATGTTTGGCAATAAGCGCAAAAACAAAACTCCGCCCTACATGTTAGTCAACATTATTCAGTCAATCAACGTTAGGCACATTCATACAGAATTCAAATGAAAGTGTGCATAGATTAAGATCAACACTTACTGTCCTCCGAAGTCAATGTACAACCATCGCTGAAGGAGCTCGTAGGTCACCAGGGTCACACCGAACTGAGGAGATGAGCGGAACACGCGAGCTACGAGAAGACAGAGAGGACCGTGAGTGAATATGGACGAGACTAGTGAAATCTGTGATGCGCGAGAGTGTGTGTGTGTACCTCCAGCTCCCTTCCATAGTGCTTTGAAGCCTTCCTCATGTAAGATCTTCCTGAAACAGTCGATCACTCCAGAATAAGTGGTCTGACCGGCGCGGGCTGCCACCTGCAGTCGTGTTTTGATGACATCAGCAGGGGTGACGAGTGAAGCAGCGGGTATACCTGTCAATCAAAATCATTCAGACATCTATTAATGCAAGATTAACATCTGAACAGAAAGCAGGAAATCTGAAAAAGTTTATGAAAATGAAGTGGTTACTTCTGTATTTTGACAAAGAAATCTCTTTTTTTAATGTTTGGATTCTGTTGCGCTCATAATTGCGGGAAGATGAATGGGATGCAGAGGCGGGGTTTAAGCAGAATAAATGATTGGAGAAGTGGCATGAAAAAGTGATAGATAGAGAAGTTAGAGGGGGAATTTTCTTATGAAATGAAATTTAAAAATATCTAAAAATGCTTAATATAATGGTAGAATATGCCTCTGGTGCTGTTAGACGGATTTTATTTATTGCATTTTTTTATGAAACTTGACTTTTGTGTCACTTGATAGGTAGACATAAAAAAAATTAAAACACTAAATGGTCTTAAACAAAAATAGGCATACTCGTACTGTTCACGGTCGAATATGACCGCCATAGGAAATATAGAAAATATGGAAAAAAAGTAATTTTTGGGGGGTACAATCTACAAATCAGAAAAAAAACAAAGAAATACAGAAGAAAAAAAAATTGATCCTCACAGCAAGAGGATAAACTTTAAAACACCAAGAGTGCAAAACAGAAACACACACACACACACACACACACACACACTAGAGCTGTCAAACGATTAATCGTGATTAATCGCATTCAAAATAAAAGTTTGTGTTTACGTAATATATGTGGCCATAGTGTGTATAATTATTTTGCATATATAAATACCCACACATGCATGTATATATTTAAGAAAAATCTGAAAGTATATACTTTATATATATTTATACATAATTAATATTATGTATAAATATAAATATTTGATATATTAAGAACACATTTTTCTTAAATATATACATGCATGTGTGTCTATATATACAAAATAATTATACACACTATGGCCACATATATTACGTAAACACAAACTTTTATTTTGAATGCGATTAATCACGATTAATCGTTTGACAGCCCTAACACACACACACACACAAACAGTACAACATCAAGAGTGCAAAACAGAAACACACACAAACAGTACAACATCAAGAGTCCAAAACACACACACACACACACACACACACACACACACACACAAACAGTATAACTTCAAGAGTGCAAAACACACACACACACACACACACACACACAGTACAACATCAAGAGTGCAAAACACACACACACACACACACACAAACAGTACAACATCAAGAGTGCAAAAACAGACACACCCACACACACAGTACATCAAGAGTCCAAAAAACACACCCACACACACCCACACACACACACACACAAACAAACAGTACAACATCAAGAGTCCAAAACAAACACACCCCCCCCCACACACACACACACACACACAGTACATCAAGAGTGCAAAACAGACAGACACACACACACACACACACAGTACAACATCAAGAGTCCAAAACAGACACACACACACACACAGTATAACATCAAGAGTGCAAAACAGACACACACACACACAGTACAACATCAAGAGTGCAAAACAGACACACACACACACACAGTACAACATCAAGAGTCCAAAACAGACATGTAGAAAAATTATCAAGTAAAAAAAAATAAGGTTAATTTTAATATAATGAAAATTTAAAATGTCCTTATTAATTTAAAAAAAATCAAATATATTAGAAATGTTATTGTAATGGTGCAACCAGTCCTTAACTGAAATTGAACTGGGCCAGCATCACAAAGTTGAAGTCATGTTCTGACCTGCGATGGCACCAGCGGTCAGCAGCTGCAGAGGGCCCAGTCTCCCGTCCTCATCCGTCAGCTGCGTCTTCGTATGAGCATAGACCGGGAAATAGATGGCAGAGAAGGGGATATCACGCAGGAAACACGCCTTGGCACCCTGTGGAGGAAAACCAGTAACATTTGTGTGTTACAGAACCCATATTCAACTCTATTCTGAATGCAAGCAGTGAGAAGATACAACGTCGATTAGGGCTGGGTATTGAGACAAATTTCACAATTCGATTCGATTTCGATTCACAAGCTTGCAATTCGATTCGATTTCGATTACGATTCGATTCAATATCGATTATTTTGGATATCAGTTACAATAAATGCCAATTTTTCTCAAGGGAATCAAATCTCTTAACTAATGCAGTAAACTATGGGAGTCTAGTTGTAGCCTACTAGGCTTCATTAGCCTAATATGAAGGTAGTAATGAATGAATCACTTAAACTACACTTTTATTTATTTTTATAATAAGAAGATTATATGAAATATAAAACTTTAAATGGTGTCTGTCATAAAAACTTGCCAGATTTATTCAAATATGCATTAAATATTGAAGAACATTAAGATTATAATGCATATGTAATATGGTGTATACAGTATATTTAGCAAAATGCTCCTCTCTAGAGTTATTTTTTCTAGCTGACAAACGAGTTTGTGGGTTTTCTGAGGTAAATATGACGATACATGACATTAATTACAAGCTGTTTAACTGACGTCTTTCCACGGTTGAAACGCTGATTGAGCGAATCAATGTGACATGATCCGGATTTCGATAAGTTGTACTCTATCTTTAACACACTTTCAGATGCTCGTTCATGTTTATTTGGCGCTGTGACTGGTATTATTAACCCAGAAGAGAGTTCAGCTGTGTCAGAGCGATCTCACGCCACAGCCCCAAAATGCTATTTATGTTTTTGAATTTCTAAAGAAAATGGACGTAATTTGAAAATTGAGACTTTGTTTCATATCAATAGTAACAAAGGACAAAGATTATTGCGATTTTTTGGATGCGCGCAGCCGCGAGACAATGTCCCATTCATTCAAATGAAACAGGATGACTAATCGATTCTTGAGACTTAAGAATCGATATCGGTTCTTAAAAATGAGAATCGATTAATATCGAGAAATCGATATTTATTACCCAGCCCTAATGTCAATTTTGCTTGGATTCAAAGTCTCAAAGACCTCGTCCCACCTTGTAGAGGCCAAAGAAGCCGAGGTCCCGGACAACATTGAGTGCGCTCACTCTGGGGCCTGTAGTGATCTCACCGGCAACCTGCAGACGAATCTTAACGATTTCCAGAGGGTTGGTGAAGATCACCTGCGAGCCACCAGCCTGATGGACAGAGACACATCGTTCAGCCAATGAAGTACAACCCAACCCAGTTTGACGGTTCTGTTACTCACACATCCACCGGCGAGAATCTCAGCAGCCAAAGGTATTTTATCATCTTTTGTGGTAAATTTGTCCCTCACAAAATCGTTCACCTGGAAGACAGACACAGAAACTCGTGTAATCGTGTAATCTGCTTTAGCGCTAGCGGCTCAGAAACGTTGGTTTAATGAGACTCACAGTGAGCTTGATGGCTTTCTCTGGGGCCACTCCGATGAGCTGGGGTACTAGACCTGTAGGGGAGACACAAACACAAGAAGAGTAGGACAAAGAAAGCGAGATCAGTGTTCACAAACATTTTACACGGTCACAAATCCAACCTCGATAAAAGCCAAATAATCCCTCGTATCGCAGGACTTTCTTGGCGCAGTCGAAGCTGTTCTTGTACATGAGCTCTCCTACGAAGGAGCCAGTGGAGCGCTGGTTCTGCATGCGGGTCTTGACCAGGTCTATGGGGTACACGGCTGTGGCACCAGTGGCTGTAAACAAACAAACGCAGGTTAAAGTGCAGTGTGGTGGGAATTTTAAACTATATATTAAACTAGCCATGTTAGACTGACATCTAACCTTATTTAACATCTAACGTTTGAACAGATGCACTGTTCGAAACTAGGGCTGGGTAATAAAGATCGATTTCTAGATATTAAGCGATTCTCATTTTTTGGAACCGATATCGATTCTTAAATCTCAAGAATCAATTAGTCATCCTGTTTAATTTGAATGAATGGGACATTGTATCGCGGCTGCGCGCATCCAAAAAAAAAAAAAAAAAAAAAAAAAAAAAAAAAAAATCGCAATAATCTTTGTCCTTTGTTACTATTGATATGAAACAAAGTCTCAATTTTCAAATTACGTCCATTTTCTTTAGAAATTCAAAAACATAAATGACGTTTTGTCGCTGTGGCGTGAGATCGCTCTGGCGGAGCTCAGGAGAAGCAGCAGCGCTGATCTCTCTTCCGGCTTAATAATACCAGTTACAACGCGAAATAAACATGAACGAGCATCTGAAAGTGTGTTAAAGATAGAGTACAACTTATCCTAATCTGTATCTTGTCATTGATTCGCTCAATCAGCGTTTCAACCGTGGAAAGACGTCAGTTAAACAGCTTGTAATCAATGTCATGTATCGTCATATTTACCCCAGAAAACCCACATAAACTCGTTAGTCAGCTAGAAAAAATAACTCTAGAGAGGAGCATTTTGCTAAATATATACACCATATTACATATGCTTTATAATCTTAATGTTCTTCAATATTTAATGCATATGAATAAATCTGGCAAGTTTTTATGACAGTCACCATTTAAATGTTTATATTTCATATAATCTTCTTCTTATAAAAATAAATAAAAGTGTAATTTAAGTGTTTGTATAGCTACAAAACAGTTCATTATTACCTTCATATTAGGCTAATGAAGCCTAGTAGGCTACAACTAGACTCCCATAGATTACAGCATTAGTTAAGAGATTTGATTCCCTTGAGAAAAATTGCCATTTATTGTAACTGATATCCAAAATAATCGATATTATATCGAAATCGAATCGAATTGCAAGCTTGTGAATCGAATTGTGAAATTTGTGTCAATACCCAGCCCTATTCGAAAGGGAAATCTTGTGAATTTGAGTGCGTGTATAAATAACAAATATGAGAAATAATGTTTTTAATGTCACTTTTGATCAATTTAATGCATCCTTGCTGAATTAAAGTATTAATAAAAAAAACATCAGCAACAGTTTAGTTTTGGGTCTAATTCTCACAATTAACTAGCATGCATATTACTAGGATATTGGCTGTTTATTAGAACGCAAAAAGCACATATTCAATTCAATATCCTATAATCCACCCAATACCTAGTTTGAGGCAAGAGATGTAGTTAATAGTGAGAATTGGACATCTAAAGTGACCAAAACATCTTGCTGACCCCAAACCATTCCCTGCAATTCAATGTGCTATGAAACAACTCTTTAAAAAAAATTGGAAAAATTCAGTGATTTTTAGTCCATTTCTATAAGCAGTATATGGTAACATAGAGTTAATTTTAAAAGTACATTTGAACTTTTCAAGGAAAACGGGCCAAAAAGTCATCTTGTACACTGGCCTGGCATACGTCCAAATTTGTAGGCATAAAATGCCACCTAGCAAATCATGGTTCATTGCTTTGACGTGAAGTAAAAGAGTGAACGATTAACGTCCTACTAGCGCTTTCTTTTGTCATAAGAAAATGCATAACACAGTGGGGAAAATGCCCTCAATCCAGTTCGTGGTGTAACATCTTACCTCCAGCGATGGAGCCCAAACTAAACCTGTACGCGGACTCTGCCGCCTGCAGCCACACAGACCGAGATACATCCCCCTGTGAATGCTGCACACAGAGAAACACGGCATGTGAGCCGTCACGATAAATGCATCATGTTATGGGGCCAAGTCTGTTTAGATATATGACAGCAGCCTGAATAATAAATCTAAACCAGGATTTTACATTTTCTGAAGAAAGTAAGAGTGCAGTCAAATCCATAACCCAAAGTAAAAAGGTGTTATGTGCCATAATTAGGCAATCCCACTGATAACAATTTTCTCACAGTAATATATACACACACATTTAAATGAACCCTAATAGACTCTTGTCTTATCTGATAGTCCATACAGATAAACTCACCTGTCTCTGCACCTCAGCCAGATTATATGGCAGCGCTCCTTCCTCCAGTGGCGCTATCCTCTCGATATCAGCCAGGTTTAATCGTCTACACATCATAACACACATAAACACCTGATCAGATGATAGGTAGGCAATAGAGATTTTTGTAACACTTTATTTCAATGATCCACTTTAGATATTCTATAAGTGACTTTGCAACTACATGTCAACTAACTCTCATTAGAGTATTAGTAAACTGATGTCTGCTTATTATCTGCTTAATATCTCTTTATATTGATGCTGCCCAAAAGACATTCTACTGACTACAAGCAACTTTGCAATGACATGTCAACTAATTATACTAACCCTAACAGTCTACTAATACTCTAATGAGAGTTGACATGTAGTTGCAAAGTTATTTATAGTTAGTAGAATATCTGTAAACACTGACTCTGTACTTCTGGCTACATCGCCCATGACCTTTTGAACGTAATTACGTATTACGTGACGTTACAAACGCGCCTCACAGAATAGAGCAAGGCTAGCATTTGTCCTTAGAAAAGTTACATTTTTGGAATAAGTTTTGAAATAACCGATCGTTTCGCATGATAAGACCCTTATTCATCGTCTGGTGTCGTTTAAAGACATTTGAAGCTGCATCTGAAACTGTTATAAACTGTCTTTTGGTCCTTGAACCGTTTGGTTCCCATGTAAGTCCATTATATGGAGAAAAATCCTGGAATGTTTTCATCAAAAACCTTAATTTCCAGTTTTCGACTGAAGAAAGAAAGACATGGACATCTTGGATGACATGGGGGTGAGTAAATTATCAGCAAAAGCTTTTTCAAAAGTGAACTACTCCTTTAAGAGGTTGTACGAAATAAAATAGTCGTCTATGGTACTTGCATTTAAAGCAAAACAGTCCAATAAGAGATGTCTAATAGAAAAGGAGGACTTGCAGAAGACCTGATAATGCAGCTTTAAAGGGATGCTCCACTTTTTTGGGGGAAATATGCTCATTTTACAAGTCCCCCAGAGTTAAACTGTTGAGTTTTACCTTTTTTGAATCCATTCAGCCGATCTCCGGTTCTGGCGGCACCACTTTTAGCATAGCTTAGCATACATCACTGAAGTGCACAAGACCATTAGCATTTCTCTCAAAAAAATTACCAAAGTGTTTTGATATTTTTCCTATTTAAAACTTGACTCTTCTAGTTACATCATGCACTAAAACAGATGGAAAATGTAAAGTTGCGATTTTCTAGGCTGATATGACTAGGAACTATACTCTCATTCCTGTGTAATAATCATGAAACTTCACTGTCGTACCATGAGTGCAGCAGGCGTAATGTTATGACGCAGCGCCTAAAAATAGTCCCCAGCTTGTAACGTGACCGGGACTAAGTCTGTGTAGTCATCGCGCCTGCTGCACTCATGGTACGACAGTGAAGTTTCATGATTATTTCGCAGGAATGAGAGTATAGTTCCTAGTCATATCAGCCTAGAAAATCGCAACTTTACATTTTCCGTCTGTCTTAGTGCACAATGTAACTATAGACCATTTCAAAAGATGTAAACAACACTGGTCCAGAAACACTTCCTGTTTCAGTTTGTAACTGTTTTATTTATTTTACATGTAAAGAAAATATCTTAAAGATGTTTGTTTAACTTGTTGTTTCAGTTTTAAATGTTCTGTTGGTTGTATTTTATCCCAGCTTTTATGTAGTGTTAAAAAACTGAATCAGGAAGTGCTTCTGGGCCAGTGTTGTTTACATCTTTTGAAATGGTCTATAGAAGAGTCAAGTTTTAAATAGGAAAAATATCGAAACACTTTGGTAATTTTTTTGAGAGAAATGCTACTGGTCTTGTGCACTTCAGTGATGTATGCTAAGCTATGCTAAAAGTGGTGCCGCCAGAACCGGAGATCAGCTGAATGGATTCAAAAAAGGTAAAACTCAACAGTTTAAATTTGGGGGAGTTGGAAAATGAGCATATTTCCAAAAAAAGTGGAGTATCCCTTTAATGTACATGTGGATGAACTTGTTTAAAGAAAGGAAAGTACCCTGTTTGGGAGTGCAGTCCTGAGAGCTGGAACAGGATGTCGACTTCCATAGGGGTAATTTGACCGAACTTATTTGCAACATGAACAAACTCCTCTACAGATGGAGAGAGGAAAGAAAATGTTAGAGATTATTACTTAAAGATTATTTAATAAAGGTTAAACTTAGAGATTATTATGGACAGCACGAACCTTTAGTGACAAGCGTATCCTTGCGACTTCCAGCAAGAGTGCTGTAGATTTTACGGATCAGTTCCATGTTGTTCAGGAGAGAGTTGAAGGCATTGAAGTAGGAGAAGCTCACCATGTGAGAGGTGCCGCCCCCTGCTGCCTAGGAGACGCACACATAAACCTTTTACAACAAACTCCATCTCAGCAGATCAACAAGAGAGCGGCACACTTACAGACACAAGGTTTTCCTCCACAAAAGGCGTGAGCATGTGGTGTCTGATGGTGGACATGATGTCACTGAAATCCAAGGATGAAATGATGCCGCTCTTGTCCTTGTCCTTCTGCGCGAACGCCTGTCTTGCGTGCTCCAGCTGCAGCTCCTATTAAAACAAGACCAGAAATCAATCAGAAATTACATTCTGGGTGAGGGATGAACTTAAAGGGATACTCCTTTTTTTTGGAAATAGGCTCATTTTACCACTCCCCCAGTGTTAAACAGTTGGGTTTTACCATTTTCGAATCCATTCAGCCGATTTTCTGATATTTAGAAGAATGTAAGTAACCAGACAGTTTCTGGTCTTATTGACTTCCAAAGTATATTTTTTCCCACTATGGAAGTCAATGGCACATAACAGTGAACATTATTATTTATTATAGTGCTGCTGCTGTATTAATATTTGTGCTGTCTACCGTCATAATATACAAAATTACTATGAATAGTGTTTACAATCATGCACGTACCCGTAATATTGATTTTTTTAAAGTTGATTTTAAAGTACTCTTTCACTACCTCACTTTACAACAACACTACAACTGTTTATACTGTGTATTGTTTAAATTACATTTATACTGCTAATTTTATTCTACTAATTATTAGGGCTGTCAAACGATTAATCGCGATTAATCGCATCCAAAATAAAAGTTTGTTTTTATATAATATATGTGGGTGCACTGTGTATAATTATTTAGTATATATATAAATACACACAAATGCATGTATATTTAAGAGAAAAATATTATTTATATATAAAATATTTGTGTTTACATATCATATAAATTATATATAAATCTATATAGAGTATATACATGAAAATATTTCTTACATATATACAAGCATGTGTGTGTATTTATATTTATAAAATTAATATACATAATGCAGCCACATATATTATGTAAACACAAACTTTTATTTTGGATCCGATTAATCGCGATTAATCGTTTGACAGCCCTACCAAATATTTATTATTACTTATTGTTTTATGCCTTTTGTTGAGAACTGCTAACTCCATTTGGTTGATGTGTACTACTGTGTGCATACAATGACAATAAAGACTCTTATTCTTATGTATAAATGTTTGGCATGATACCTGCAGGAATTGGGTGAACTCCAAGTAGCTGAGCCGTTTGCTTCTGTTATTGCCGAAATGCAAGCGGATGAACTCACAGTCCCAGTTGAAGGGGATGTGGTGGTGCACGGTCGTCTGGCTGAAGATATCACGCACGTTCTCTGTAAACACACGAACATGGACGGATTTACACTCCCGCAGTCCATACTAGACGTTACAGCATGAATGACAGTGTTGTAAAGCTTTGCTGAACATATGAACGTGTGTGTGTGTGTGTGAGAGAGAGAGAGAATGACTGTGTTCAAGGTTAAGCTGCTTGTTTTTCAAGCATAACTATATTATGATCAGGTGACTCTGTAAAAGGGAATAAAACACTACAGCTCTGTTCAAAAACATTGTGAGCTGCCTTGTCTACATAGGCAGCATTAAGTGAAACCTCATAAGTGAATTAACAAGAACGACCTACATGGGAAACGCCATCACTACACAAATACTTGACTCTGTTTTGATTTTTATGGAGTTTGATGTTAGTATATAAAAACACATACCACATAAATATACAGTGTACGGAAGAAAAAAGACGAAACATTCATATACAGTCACTACTGTTCTCACCGAAGGACACATCTCCAGTGCCCGTCTTGTCAAACAGCTGAAAGGCCACGATGAAGAGGGCATCAGGCACACACAGCACTGACTCAAAGGCCAGAAACTCTTGGAACGAGATCAACCTGAATAAAAAGTCAGAAGGATCATACATTAGGACATGCACAAGCTCATTTTTTTATTATATTAAACTCAACATTAGTTGGATCACTTGCAACTATATAATTTTATATACAAAACGGGATTTTCTAAATTATGCCATGAAGACAAAACCATTCAAAAGTGTTTTTATTTTTAAAGAAATTAACACTTTTATACAGCAAGGTAGGGCTGTCAAACGATTAATCGCGATTAATCGCATCCAAAATAAAATCCAAAATGTGGGTGCACTGTGTATAATTATTTTTGGAAAAAAAAAAAAAATATATATATATATATATATATATATATATATACACACACACACACACACATGCATGTATGTATATTTACGAAAAAAATATTATTTATATATAAAATATTTATATTTATATAATATAAATATATATAAATCTATATACAGTATATACATGAAAATATTTGTTATATTAATATTTAATATTATTAATAATATAATATTATTATTATTTATAATATTAATATTATTATTAATAATATTTAATATTATTTATAGGGCTGTCAAACGATTAATCGCGATTAATCGCATTCAAAATAAAAGTTTGTGTTTACATAATATATGTGGGCGTAGTGTGTATAATTATTTTGTATATATAAATACACACACATGCATGTATATATTTAAGAAAAATCTGAAAGTATATACTTTATATATATTTATACATAATTAATATTATGTATAAATATAAATATTTGATATATTAAGAACAAGTTTTTCTTAAATATATACATGCATGTGTGTCTATTTATATATACAAAATAATTATACACACTACGCCCACATATATTATGTAAACACAAACTTTTATTTTGGATGCGATTAATCGCGATTAATCATTTGACAGCCCTAATTATTTAATATTAATAGCCCTACAGCGAGGACACATTAAATTGATCAAAAGTGAAAGAAAAGACATTTATTATAATGTGTCTTAGAAGTAGCACAAGTATTTTAAATAATAATAATCAGAAATGCTTCTTGAGCAGCAAATCACTGAACTTCAGTTTGACAGTGAAGACTGGAGTAATGATGCTGAAAATTCAGCTTGGATCACAGGAATATATTACATTTTAAAATATATTTAAAAAACAGTTCTTTTAAGTTCTTTTACTATTTTCAAAATATGAATGTTTTTTTACTGTATTTTTGATCAAATAAATGCATCCTTGATCTTTCAAAAATCTGAAAGACACGCACTACTTTCAAAAACAGTTGTGTGTGTGTGCAATACATTTTCAAACTGATCTCATTCGCATCTGAAAATAATACAAAAGTGTGTAAACTTCTATATAAACAGAAAATTTGACGTTCGTCTCACCCATCTTTTGTGGTGTCCGCCACTCCGGCGAGCAGCTGCACAGTTTTAGGGTTGAAGTGGAGCTGTGTGTGGAGGCCCAAATACCTCTGCACAAAATCAGTAGGTGTCATGTACCGCTCTCCATCCTTCTCCAACACACTGGCATACTGAGGAAAAAAAACAAAACACAATTACAGCATTTGTGTTGATGAATATGAAGCATAAAACATGTGTGATGCTATTTTTTTAACCTCAAAAACATGGTTCAAAAATCAATGTCAAATTTTAAGAGTATTATTATGCATTCCTCCAGTGTTAAGGAAACAAAACTGTTATTAGTGGTGTAACAACACCGGCAATGGCAACTGATTTTGTTTTCAACAAGCAAAAACCAACATCCGTCTACTGGGACAACTAGGCAGGTGGAATAACTAGGTGACAAAATATTCACAACCCGAGCAATGCATTTTCCAGTTTTGAGAAAAATAATCTGGCCAAAATTTTGACCGGAGATACCCTCTGACTTTATCAAGACATTCTTCACTCATCACTGACATTCTTGTCTTCCTCCAAAATATCAATCTTACATGCTTGAGGCCTATTAATAGAGCCACATCGCACACAAGTCACTGTTACCAGACACCAAAGCGGCCCAAGAAACAACTACTCTCGGCTGACGGACCCACAAGATCTCGGCGGCGGAAGTGATCAAAAATCCCAACACGAACATCTAAACAGACATTTAACTGTGAGAGAAAGATAGTGTTTCCCTAATACTCATGTTTGAAAATAAAGAGTACACACACAAACTGTTTACCCACAATCACACTCGGGCGTCTAGACGATTTCAAGCATGCATGTCTCTCTCTGTGTTGCTTTTGGAAAAAGGAGACCGCTCCAATCAGTCATGATGTGCACGTTGAAGTCAATCTGACATCTTAAGCATCCTAAACTTACCGACAATTAAAAATGCAGCGTGACTAAGGAAATAAAGATTAAATGACAGACCAAAGTCATGACACTATTGACTTTTGCATCTAAGGTTGCACAGCCGATTCAAAGCTGCTCAAAGGATTCAATTTACTACAGTATAAAGGTAGAAACAAACCATCATTTCATGGTATTAGACCAAAACAAGGAAGGATTTCTACTGTTTTATCTTACCTTTAGAAAGATGACCTTCAGCTCGTTAGGGTCGGCCCTTTTGGTTGACTGCACCTGTAAAACCACAAAATAATTATAAGGTTAAAGGGCATGGAACCTGAAACTAAAGAGCTCTTACCCATAATTATAGTCACAACAGCCCTACCCTATATAATGAAACGTATGGTAAGTTTTAACCAAACAGATGTAGCGATGTCTATGACAAAACTCGTTAGTTTCATCCCTAGCATGAGAGTTATATTGAGAAAACTGTCAAAACTACAATTCATTCCCAAATCCTGACGTAAACACCAAATACTTTGGGCGGTTTAAGGGCAAATTCAATATTATTGGGACTCTCTGGCTTTACAAATGTTGCAAAGAATATAGGCAAAACTAAATTAAGTTTTTAAAAAGCACAAATTAGCGAAAACCAGCCACTAATTGATCAACACAAACACACATGAAGCCATTGAGTCCCTGAAGAATAAAATGAGCCTAATTTCGCCCACACGGCGTGATCCTCACACGCCTGACTTCACTTTCTAAACAAAAGCTCATATCTAACGACACAAAAGGCTGTTAGAGAGCTGATTAATACGACTTAACGCAGATTTAACATATTTTTATGGTTTTATGATCCTCACAGATACTCAATTCAGTCCAAGTCTCAGCCCGAGAGTAGTGATAAGCTCAGTGATGCTCGCGCCGGTCCGTTAAAAACGTTTAATCACTCTCTCTACTGATCTCGTTTCCTTATCCATTAGTTTTTCTCACTCTGATAAACACCAAATGCAATTAAGAGTCGACAGATAAGAATGATAAACATAAATTTTCTGTCAAATACAGTGTCGCTGGAGTCACCTTGGCCGCCATGCTGCTGTCTGACGTGTGACGTCACGTGTATCGCGCAGGCGCGTGGCCGACGACTGAGTGCGCGCGAGAAGATCCAAAGGAGGTGCTCGTGCACCTGTGATGTCACACCTCAAGATTTCCACGCATCCCTCGAACGAACTCGAAATGTATTTCTTTAATTATCAAAACAAATATTGTATTATATTTATTTTTATTTAGCTTGTAATGTATTTTATCTGGATTTGTGTTCTTTGTTAAAATTCTCTAGAACCTTTTGTAATTCAATTTAAAAACTTTCAATTGTCAAGAATATGTTAGATGCAGCTACAAAGGATAATATGGGAAATATATTTGATTCACACATTTACATTTAATGGCAATATTTGAATAAACTACAAATCTGTTATTTTAAAAATATCTTTATTGTACACATTCTCACAAGTAAAAAGTGCAGCATCCAAGCGGACATATTATGCACTTCTCCCCATGTTTGCATTTTCAAAACCACATCACAACATTAAATGAGGGTTGAGTATCAAATTAAGAAGAAAAAATGGTATGACACCATAAACAAGTGAAACTCTTTTCCTCTACAACCAAAATGATATTTACAGATAATACAAAATTTCAGAAAGTCCCAAGAGCGACACCAAACTTTCCACCCATTTTTAAGAGCACTGCAATGTCCTTCGTGTGTTCTGGCGTCCTCTACTGGACTCTGTGCTTATAAAACCAGCAGAGACCTTTAGTGAAGTTCCAACCAAGTGAAATGGAGAGAACGTACAGAAGTCCCAGCAAAGCAAAGGGATACAGAAGCACCACTGTGTTCTTTAAGAACGGGAGCGCTAAAGAAACAAGAAGAGAAAATTAGACAATGTTCAGCTTAAAGGAGTAGACATGTTCACCCCATGTCATCCAAGATGTCCACGTCTTTCTTTCTTCAGTCAAAAAGAAATTAAGGTTTTTGATGAAAACATTCCAGGATTTTCTCCATATAATGAACTTCAATGGGAACCAAACGGTTCAAGGTCCAAAAGAGAGTTTCAGTGTAAATTGTTCAAACTGTTCAAAGGGCTTTAAACGACACCAGACGATGAATAAGGGTCTTATCCAGGACCCATCGAGTCATGACTCGAAAAAAAGATTCATTTTGATGAACGAGTTTGAACAGGAGAGTCACGAACGCTCATCACAGAACAGAGCAAGGTGAGCATTTGTGCTTATAAAAATGTATTTTTTAAATGAGAGATCGTTTCGCTTGATAAGACCCTTATTCGTCGTCTGAAATCGTTTAGAGCCCGTTGAACAGTTTGCAGTTTGCACTGAAACTCTCATTTGGACCTTGAACCGTTTGGACCCCATTGAAGTCCATTATATAGAGAAAATCCTGCAATGTTTTCATCAAAAATCTTAATTTCTTTTCGACTGAAGAAAGGAAGACATGGGCATCTTGGATGACATGGGGGTGAGTAAATTATCAGCAAAAGTTTTTTTTTTTTTTAAGAAATTATGGATGGTAAAAACTAGGGATACAGCGAAACGAAAATTTTGGCCGATATGATAATCGATAATTGTTTCAATTTGAAAGCTGATAACCGATACATTGGCCGATAAATCTAAATTTTTGTATAATTTCTGAGAGTCTGATTACAGTTTTATGTCGCTTATAGGATAGACAAGCACTGCACATGTATTTTCCAAGCACTTAACTGTATTTTCCTTTTTTGAAGTGATTCCAATCATATTTCAAGCAATTCAAAACCATCATGTGTGTCTCAGCTAAGGGAAATAATCCATTATTCATCGGCTTCAAGATAGCTTATCGGACCGATGACATTAAAACTGATCATATATCAGCTGGTAACCGATATATCGTGCATCCCCAGTAAAAACACACTAGCTATCCCAATACTTACCACTGTAGCCCAGGAATGTGATGTAAATATAGTAACCGATTGCAATAAGCCACAAGGTGTTTCCCACAAAATAACCCAGGAACCAGTCTGAACTCGTAACGATGACATCTGTCAAGAGAGCAAGATGCGTTCACAAAGTCTATAACTGAAAACAGTACAGCTCATTTATACACATCTTTACTTACAGTTGATGAAGAACAGCTGTAAAAAGTGCAGAATGACCAGAAGTGGGTAGAAAGCATTTAGATGGACGTCAAACGCGTAGCCCCACTCCACGTCATAATCTCTGCTCGGTTTCATCAGATATTTATTCGTAACAAACCTGGAGAAGAATAGACAGGGATTACTGTACAGTTTTACAGTAAAAAAAAAAAAAAAAAAAAACTATGACATTTTCTAGTACAATTATGCCGATTTATTATACCATTCTTTAAAGTACTTGATTCTGATTGGTCAGTTACGACAAACATTATAGCATAACAATAACCACTAAACTGTACATTCAGGCAACCTCAGGAAATTGATTTCAAAATTATAAATCAGACAATAAAATAAGAACAATATTTCATATTATAAAATATAATTAATTCAGCATATTGACTGTAGATCCAGCTTTCGCTGAGTCCAGTTGTTTCTGAATTGCAGTGATCCATTTGCTCCTCTTTCTATCGCAGTCTGTAAAAATATACCTCAAATCTAGTTGTACAGTCAATCGCAAAGCTCTTTCCCACTTTATATGTGTTGCGTTTGTTTTTCGCGGCATTCACACTAATAACAAATACAGCCGCTCAGTCTTTTTGCCTCTCACTGTGAGGAACTGCAGGCTGACGGTGACGTCACACGCATACCCTCTATTGTTAGGACATGACTTGATTTTGTCTTTGGGAATTTATTGGATTGTAGAAAGTTTCAGTACTAGAGGGTGTTTAGTCCCTCCTTCTGCCGAAACACACGTCATGAAGAGAACAGATGTTGTTTTCAAGGTGGAGGGGAGTTTAAGTTTTTAATTCAAGATTACCAGGGCATATGAACTTGAAACAAATAATCATGTGGACAGATAAAGCATTTATAATAGGTATTAATATTAATAAAATTAAATATCATTAATATAATATGTCGAAACGATTAATCGCGATTAATCACATCCAAAATAAAAGTTTTTGTATACATAATATTTGTGGGGCCAATGTGTATAATTATTTTGTATGTGTATATATATATATATATATATATATATATATATATATATATATATATATATATGAAGAGTTCAGATGCAAAAGCCTCTAAATGCCATTTGAAATTTTCTTCTAAAATGACCATTTTTATCAAATTTGTATATTAAAGTTCAGTAATTTCACTTAAATGGCAATTAATAGGTAATCTTCATTGCCATTTAAGTGAAATTACTGAACTTAAATATACAAGCTTGATAAAAATGATCATTTTAGAAGAAAATTTCAAATGGCACTTAGAGGCTTTTGCATCTGAACTCTTCATATATATATATATATATATATATATATATATATATATATATATATATAAAACACACATGCATGTATATTAAAGAAATAAAAATATTATTTATATATAAAATATTTGTATTTATATATAATATAAATTATATATAAATATATATACAGAATATCCATGAAAATATTTCTTAAATATATACAAGCATGTGTGTGCATTTATATATCTAAAATAATTATACACAGTGCCCCCACATATATTATGTAAACACAAACTTTTATTTTGGATGTGATTAATCGTTTTGACAGCCCTAATTTACAATAAACACTGCAACACATGTTGTAAAAAAAGTTGTAAAAATGTTGTAAAAAAAGAGCCGTCAATTTTGATTTCTATGGCGCACACATTTTAGTCAGCATGCAAACCTTTGTGTGTGTGTGTGTGTGTGTGTGTGTGTGGCACCTTACCACATGAGTGTGGATATGAGCAATCCAACCCCGATGCAGTCGATGAAAACAACCCAAAGCAACAGCTTTAACGTCTCCACAAAACCCATTTCTAGAACCAGACCAAAGCCCACCGTCGACACTGCACAGATAACATTAGTTAGCAAACGAAGGTTTCATTTCCAAAGCCTGTTTCATGCATCAACCGCAAGTGCTCACCACACAGCCAGATGCTGAGCAGCACCAGGAACGCAGGGTCGTCCCGGGCCCACTGGTCTTTAGTTTGTTTGCGGTAGTGGAAGTTGCGGTACACTTTCTGCGGTGATGTGAACAGATAAAGCATCTGCCATATGGCGAACTCGAAGTCCATCTGTCTGAAATGCAGGAGTCTCCTCAGGTACTTGTAGCGTTTGGCTCCGGCCGTGTGCCGCGCCGCGTCCCGCTCGCTGAGGCTGCCGTTCCGCTGGATCTGCGGGGAGCTCGTCGGCAACATTCTGCTGGGAGGAGAGAGGAATAAAAAACACAACATGCAAATTATTGGTCGTATAGAAGACATACAGTACCAGTTAAAAGTTTAGATACATTACTAGTTTTAATTAGGGCTGGGAAAAGATTAATCGCGATTAATCGCATCCAAAATAAAAGTTTGTGTTTACATAATATATGTGTGTGTAGTGTGTATAATTATTTTGTATATATAAATACACACATATGCACGTATATATTTCAGAAAAATGTTTTTTTTTTCTGAAAAAAAAACTTTTTTTTCAGAAAAAATGAGTTATTAATATATCAAATATTTATATTTATGTATAATATTAATTTTGTATAAATATATATAAAGTATATACATGCAAATATTTCTTAAATGTTTACATGCATGTGTGTGTATTTATATATACAAAATAATTCTACACACTACACACACACATATATTATATAAACACAAACTTTTATTATGGATGCGATTAATCGCGATTAATCATTTCCCAGCCCTAGTTTTAATGTTTTCGAAAGAAGTCTCTCTCTGCTCATCAAGTCAAAAAATACAGGAAAAAAACTGTAATATTTTGAAATATTATTACAATTTAAAATAATGGTTTTCCATTTGAATATACCTTAAAATATTTTTTTTTCCTGTGATCAAAACTGAATTTCAGCATCATTACTCCAGTCACACGATCCTTCAGAAATCAATCACTAATATGCTTATTTATTATCAATGTTGGAAACATCAGGTTTGCTGCTTAGTATTTTTTACAACCAGTTATACTTTTTATAGCATTTTTAAAAGCATTTATTTAAAATACATATATTTTGTAACTATATACACTACCGTTCAAAAGTTGTTGTTGTTTTTTTAAAGAAATTAAACTTTTATTTAGCAAGGTTGTATTTAATTGATAAAAAGTGATGGTAAAGACATATATTGTTAGAAAAGATTTCTATTTCAAAAACATTAAAAAGAGTAAAGTCCAGACTTAACATTCAAATCTTGTGAATCTCATTTAGGATTCAATTATCCGAATGTTTCTGAGTGGCTGGGTCATGATAAACAATTATAGCTTAGTAACGTTATGTTTTGGCAAAAGAATAAGTCAAACTCAATAACAATTTGATTACAGCACATAGACTGTACAGTTAGACATTAATGTTAATAACCAATCAGCTCATTAGTTCTTGTGCTTCCTATAAAAAATATGGCCTGCTATGTAAACATGCAGCTGAATCTGATCCTAGATCAGTCATATCACTCTTAATTGCTTTACACAGACAGTCTTGCCTTGGATGACGACTGACAGCAATGATACAGTAACTAACCTGCTAGTCTAAAATGGGAAACCCAAAGCTTTACAGTGTGTGTGATGATGATGCTACCTTGGCCTCGGCTCGATCCTACATAATAACCGAGTAAAGCAGTTAGCTACAATGTCGCTCCTTCTCAGTGTGTAAAATCATGACACTCACCTGCTCGACAGCAATATCAGCAAATATTAAAGGAAATCTCTTATTAATCAATGAGTAAAAAACAATGCAGCGACTGTGACATGTCAACTTCCTGCCTTGTCCGAACACGTAGCACGTAGCAGCGCAACGCCAGAACCGGAAGTGTGGGAGGAGCGGAATTATTATTATTATCGCATTATAGTTATTTTAGCAAGAATGTAAGGACAAAATTGGCCTGAGAGTGAGTTCCTCATTTGATACATTGTAAGTTAAATTTATACAAGATTGTTGTGATAAAAAAGGCCTCGGTTTGAATTGGTCATTTTGTATACATTTTTATTGTTTCGTTTAAACAATGTCGAATGTTGTCTGTTTGGATTTTGACATTATTTTACACGAAAAAAATCCACACTGCACATGTTCTTGTGAAATAAAGTATATTTAAAAAAAAATACCCATGCGTTTATTTATTTATTTTTTTAATTAAACAATCAAAATCATCTTAAAAACACATGTTCAATATCAAAACAATTTAAGATTTTTGTAAACACAATAAATAAATAGAACATAAAATATCACAGAGGTCTAATCAGTTATCGAATTGTGTATAATTTTGAAAACCTCCAATGCTTATCTTGTTTTATATCTTTCAAAGCTTTATTATTCAAAATTAACACCTTTATAAAAAACAAAAAAGGTCTTACCTTCATAAATCTACACGTATAAACCATAGACTGTATAAAAAAATGGTATAAACTGCTTAGCTAAAATTATTAAACTGTTATACATTAAAAAGCCCATAAATTTCGAGTATTATTTTGCACCATCAAGATCAGGAAGTAACTCATAATACAAAGAAATGGATAACTGAAACTATATACAATTATATTCCACAAAATCAATGTTTTAAAATGCTTTTTGTACTGTATACATGTAGCATCATAACATACATACGTAGAGAGTAAGACGTTTCATGTTCAATAAAAGCCCTTTCATGTGTAAAATACCCTCAAACCTAAGCTCCGCCCCTCACTTACGGCCCTGGCGCTGGTGTTGGTCAGGGTCAGAGTCATGTATAACGTAAGCCCCGCCCCTTCCTTCCGGTTCTGGCGTTGGGGTTCTGAAACCTGAAACTGGTGTGCTGCGGGTCTGCAGCTGGATATGCAGTGCAAAGTGCCATCTAGGGGTGGTTTTGTATATTTTGTAAATTGAGACCATTGAGAATTTTTCATTCTAATGAACGTTTGGTTTCCTTTATATTCTTCTTTCTGTTTTTCTCAAAAAAAAGTATGGTGACTACAGTTACAGAAATGTAAATATCTGTTTTGTTTCTCCATATTTTTTCACTCAATTTTTGCATTTTTGCATGTGTATTTATTCCTCTAAAGCCTTTGAGGAATAAATATTTGTTGTAAAATCCCTTATTTATTTTTCATATTTTTATATAACAAAAAAAAATCTGTTTTTTGTATTTCTTGGTGAAATATCACACTATTACACACACACAATTGTCTCGAAAAGTGTGTTTTTAATGCATCCAAATTGTAGCTGAGAGTCTGTAGAATCCAGAAATATGTGTCTCTTTACTCTGCTATGAAAATTGACAATTCCAGAAGCCAAAATATCAACATATTGGACTTAAAACCCCTTAGACCTTGAAGGGTTAATCTTTACAAAAGTTACAGAAGTTTAGTGTTATTTTACATTTGATTACTTTATTCAATGTCTCTACCAGAAAACTGTTATTTATCTTTAATAATATTTTACATTTATATTAGTTAAGCTAATAGATTCAGCTTTAGTATCGAAATTGGAAAAGAGAATACTATTTTTCACTGGTGACTAAAATATAGGTGTCACAATTGTCTGTTATTGCAAAAAATTGCCGGTGTGGTATAAAGTTACTTTTAGGCCCCATGTATATATTTTAATCTGACCCTTCATTATCACATACACCATGCTCTCCAAATATCAGCATAAACTACAGAAAACCTCATCACATGACCCTGTTAAAATAAAGAATTGCAATTTGACAGACTCACTCACACACATACATGTATATCACTGCACCCAATACAAGCTATATTGCTTAAATCAATCATTTAGATTCAACAGACAGAGACAGTGATAGTGTAAAACTGGGTAGTTTATTGCTTGTGTGTGTTTGAACGAGAGATTCCTTCACAATCTTCAAACTGCACAAGCGCACATTCATCTGAATCGTGTTTCCGCTCATCCTGACGGCCGAGCTATCTTACAGAGAGTGTGTGAGCGCGAGAAACAGAGGCCCAGAGCCCGGTCTGACCACGTATAAAGAGAAACCAAAGCATTGGAAATATGGTGCAAAGAAAGAAAAAAGGCCAGACGTTACATTGTAAAATCACATAGCAATTGGTAATTACAGGGAATGCTAACTAACGTTTGATTACATGATATACAGAAAGAAAAAGCACGAGACGCCACAGATTCTGAGGAGAGAGACGCACTTTTCATCTCACTGTACGTTTTTAATATTAGAGATCCGTCCACACGCTCATCACTCTCGGACCTGGCATCTCTCGACAGAACCGCGTTTCATCTCGGTGTGTGTTTGCACACTGGAATCTTTTTGTACTGAATAAATACAATAGAGATGTACAGCGTTGTTACGAGGACTCCGGGGTCGTCTGCTGTAGGGTCTCGGGGGTAACAGGCATGTCTTTGACCGCAGGGTTAGGCGTGGCATCCAGTATGAGCGCTGGAGTTTGCACGTTGGCTAAGGAGACGGGCGGTGCGAAGTCAGATGGTGCCAGGGAAGATGGCAGCGTGACACCTGGCATGCTGGGAAGTGTGGAAGAGAGAACGGGGTGCATGGGCAGAGGAGAGATGCCAGGCAGGTTCAGAGGAGGAAGAGGGGGCAAACCTAAAGAGACAAGAGCGTTTGCATTAGTGGGATTAAAACAGGGCCTTGACAACTCAGAAAATCACATTCATTTGTGTCACGATGACTGCTTTTCTGTCCCCAAATTGATAATTACGACTTTTGCATTACTATTTAAAGGAGTAGTTCACTTTGGAAAGAACTTTTGCTGATAATTTACTCACCCCCATGTCATCCAAGATGTCCATGTCTTCCTTTCTTTAGTCGAAAAGAAATTAAGGTTTTTGATGAAAACATTCCAGGATTTTCTCCATATAATGGATTTCAATGGGGTCCAAACGGTTCAAGGTCCAAAAGACAGTTTCAGTGCAAACTGTTCAAAGGGCTTTAAACGATTCCAGACGATGAATAAGGGTCTTATCAAGTGAAACAATCGCTCATTTAATTAATAAGTTGAAGTTTATAAGCTCAAATGCTCGCCTTGCTCAGTTCGGTGACGCACGTTTGTGACTCTCCTGTTTGAACTCGTTCATCGAAATGAACAAATCTTTTTCTGAGTCGTTTTGTTCATTCAACAAATGTAACGAACAAATTGACTCGGAAAATGATTCGCTCATTTTGATGAACGAGTTCGAACAGGAGAGTCACAAACACGCATCACAGAAGAGAGCAAGGCGATCATTTTATCTTATAAAACTTAAACTTTGTTATTTTTTTTAAATGAGCGATCGTTTCGCTTGATAAGACCCTTATTCATCGTCTGGTGTCGTTTAAAGCACTTTGAACAGTTTGCAGTTTGCACTGAAACTGTCTTTTGGACCTTGAACCGTTTGGTTCCCATTGAAATCCATTATATGGAGAAAATCCTGGAATGTTTTCATCAAAAACCTTAATTTCTTTTCAACTGAAGAAAGAAAGACGTGGACATCTTGGATGACATGGGGGTGAGTAAATTATCAGCAAATGTTTTTTTATAAGTGAACTACTCCTTTAAGATGCTTTTTTACATGTTCTTTCGTTTTTGTTGCTGTTTGTCTCTATATCAGTGTCAGTGTTTCTCCATTGTGGTCTTGAGTTTTCCTTCACATCACAATATTCCTCATTTAAATAATTCCCGCCCAAAGAAGTTAGAAGTGTGTCGAAACTTTCGGTTATGGTCAGTCTTTCAGGCATGAAAACCTATTCTGGTAGATCAAGGGTTTGCACAAAGGCATAATACTAGTAGGTTCCCTTTAAGACTTTGCAATTTGATCAAATTTAAGACTTTTTAAGGGGAAACTCCACCGTTTTTTCATATTAAACTATGTTATTCCCTTAACTAAGACAAGTTGATACATACCTCTGTCATCTCAGTGCGTGCACTCAATCGCTCTGGCGCGCGAGACACTTTGATAGCACTTAACTAGCCCAGTTCATTCAATATGCCAAGCAAAGAAACTAATTGTTTAATAAGAAAAAATGGTTGAGTATCCCTTTAAGGACCTTGTCAGTCACACACAAGTCAGTTTCTTCCTGTCTAAGTGGCCGTTCACAAAATCAAGGGTTTGCACAAAGGCATAATACTAGTAGGTTCCCTTTAAGACTTTGCAATTTGATCAAATTTAAGATTTTTTAAGGGGAAACTCCAGTATTTTGGGGGATACTTGACCCATAAGGACCTTGTTTACATGTCAGTCACACACACACGTCAGTTCCTTCCTGCCTAAGTGGCCGGTCTTAGTCAGAATAAGCTGTGATATGGTATAATGAAGCATACCTGCTGTATTATGAGGTAACCCACTGATTCCAGCTAAAGATACAGCGCTAAGGTTCGGTAACGGTAGATTAAGGTTCGGGAGGTTAGGCAGGTTTGGCAGGGGAGGGAGACCAGATGGTAAGGACATCAAACCTACAAGCACAAAATGAAAATCATTTATTCACACAACAGAGACTGTGAAAAGAAACTTTTATTCCGGCTTATATTACTTTCACAAAGATAGAGACAAGTGTATGTTGGTGGTGGTTGAGGAGATTCCCCCTTAAGCGCTATATAAATGTAATGAATTATTATGTTCTCTACCTGGTACAGTGGTGGAGGGGGTGACAATGGGAAGGGTACCCAGCCCTGGGGTCACCTGAGTGGGCAGCAGGGGGACTGTAGGAACACCTGCAGTAAATTTGTATTATGTTAATATTATATATTGTGAGTGATATGGAATAAATATGATGCACAGCATAAATGTTGACATTTGACCTGTGTGGAGCTCGCTGGGCATCGAGGGCTGGGCAGAGCTGAGTGACAGGCCGGACAGACTGTCCTCGAGTCCTGTGGGCACAGGCTGTGACACAGGGGGCGGAGTCACTGCAGACAGCTGAACCTACACAAAACGTCAATGTAGTCAAACGGCTGACCAAATATATCCACCATGTGAAACACACACACACACACACACCTCTGTGAAGCCGTCTTTCAGCGGGCTGGCGGGTTCACTCGGGGTGTGTCCGGGGAAGCTTATTTTCTTTCCCTCCTCGAAGGGCCGAGTTGGGATTCTGTGCAGGTAACCATAGCCGATGCCGCAGCCGAGACTGAACGGAGAAAAATAACCACGTCAGACACACACACACACACAGGGGCAGGAATCAGAGGAGCAAGAGAGTTTCACACACCTGCCCTCTCCACCCCAGGCACCGTTGGGCGTAATGACCACTTCTCTGCAGTTGTCCGTGTCGGTGTTGTAGACGTAGAGTTTCAGGCCTTTGCCCTCATGGGTTTCTATCAATGAGAATAAGTCCTCTGACTGGAGAAAGAGCACAGCACACACACACAATGAAGAAAACAAATAATAAAATCACTGAAATGCACACTTTTTTTGTGATGGATTCTACAATATTGCAAATCATGCTGATTTGTCACTAAAATAATGTCATCTAACTGGCTAAAACAAAAGGTGGAGTTGGTCATTTTGCATAAAAGGCCCTTTGACAGTCTTGAACTGTTATTTTAGTATCATTTACATTAAAGTATTTACTCATTCTAAATTGGCATTTTTATTAAATATTGTCAGATTTCAAGTCACCTTTATTCATTAATCACTTTACACAATACATATTGTTTCAAAGAAGCTTTACAGTGATAACATGAAAATCATGCAACATAGCGTCATAGTCCAGCTTGTTATAGCATCATAGTCCAGCTTAAGTAAGTTCAGTGATGGTTCAATTTCATTGTAATAAAGTTATTAATTTATTTTATATATATATATATATATATATATATATATATATATATATATATATAAAGCCGCTCTGGAAAAAAAAAAACAGTGACGTCATCATCCAGTTCAGTTCTCATATATAATGGTGTCAATGCAACACCATTTAAGTCTTTTTGTGATGCGTTTATCGTTATTTTATATTAATTATCTTTCCTTTATTTTAAGTTTTTAGTACCTAAACTTAGTTGCCAAGGTAGCATTTATCAAAAACAGATAGTGTTTTGTTAGATCTATTTTACAATAACAACACTGATCTTGAAAACATAAGAATGCGTTTAGAATCAGTTTTTCACTGCATGTCGTTGTTTTAAATGTGAAAAAAAAGAAGTTTGTTTAAAAACTGTGTGCTCATAAATTTATGGAGTTTAAAGTAATTAATTCACAGCTTCTTTTTCTTAAAAAATTGAGAAATTTGTAGTGAACAACACATTTAATGAAAAAACTAGGGCTGTTAAACGATTAATCGCGATTAATCGCATCCAAAATAAAAGTTTGTGTTTACATAATATATGTGGGTGCACTGTGTATAATTATTTTGAATATAAATATATATATACACAAGTGCATGTATATTTAATAAAAAAATATTATTTATATATAAAATATTTATTTTTTATAAATATAAATTATATATAAATCTATATACAGTATATAAATGAAAATATTTCTTAAATATATACAAGCATGTGTGTGTATTTATATATCTAAAATAATTATACACAGTGCCCCCAGTGTAAACACAAACTTTTATTTTGGATGCGATTAATCATTTGACAGCCCTAGAAAAAACTAAATATTTCTTGCAAATATAAAAAAAATGATAAATATATATTTTATTAAACAGATAATGAGCACAGCACATTTGGGTCATGTCAGCTCTTCTCTAGGATGGCTGAAGAATCTGCAAGTGTTTTAATCTATATTTGAGCAGTAGAGCGTGATATCAATCGACTATCTATCCCAAATACAGATGTTTTTGCACAATTATCATGACGTCTGAAAAGAGTTTGTGATGTGTGTGAGAGAAACGCACCTCGTTCATGACCGTGTCTGCTCCGATGATGTAGTCGGTGTGTGGTCTTAATCCTGCTAATGCTGCAGGAGAGTTTGGTTCCACTTCCTACAAAACAAGTGAAAAACGAGTCAAGGAGCACATTTCATCTTGCAACTCGACTGACCGGTCTGTTTCACAAGAACACACCCATGCTGAATTACGACTGATTGACCAAAAGTTGTTAATCAAAAATGAGTTCATCAAATGCAACCCCACCCTTACAAAATATGCAGAGTAAATAAATAACTCATTCCAGCAGCTTTCTCCAATTACATTTCTCCACTTTCCTTTACTCACCAAAACATGCCAGACGTTCTCATTGGCTCCTTCAAAGCTGCAAAAGCGGATGCTGACCCCCAGAAGACCCTGGCCGCCCCACATGTTGCTGGGTGTAACAGTGGCTTCCCGCAGCTCAAGGGTTTTGCTGCTGTACACTAGCATCTTCACAGGTTTCTCAACGCTAGCCTTCAATATGTCTTTCAGCGTGTCATTATCCTTGTTCTGTATAAAGCAAAGCAAAAACACCATTAAACAGCAACACACATAATAGGCAGGATTGTGTAAAATTATGCTATTTTACACCATACAAAATTAATGTTTCAACCATAAACTTTAACCCTTGTGCATTGTTCAAATTCACAACCCTTTCGTTATGTTCGTGGCTGAAAAAAGCCACTACTTTAATCTGCTGTAAAAATGTATCAGATAAACATTTTTTTCCAATTTTTTTTGCATAAATCTATTAACCGACCTCAGTCAGATCAAAACTACTAAATGTTTTAAAAAAAATAGGATTTTAACTCTTTAATTCCCAAATTCATAAATGATGTCACTGATTCGGTGTAAAAAATACACAGAATTACTTATTTTCAATATAAAATATGATTGTGGACTAACTACAAATTTTAGCTCTTCCCAACAGGGAAAACCATCAACAATCAAAAATGCATGATTTTATGGTGTCATGGTGTTGCAATCAAAAAATGTGGTTATAATGGAAGTCAATGGGGCAAAAACAGCCACGAACAGTAAATGATGGAGAAAAATTTCAAATCTTATGCTGCACAAAAACTAACAATGCATCAAAACCAATGTTGTTTCTAATCTTTGACATGTCCAAGACTGTGATAAAAGGTAAAAAAAAAAATCCAGTCCACAATCATATTTTAAATTGAAAATAAGTAATTCTGTGTATTTTTACTCCCAAATCAGTGGCATCATTTATGAATTTGGCAATTAAAGAGTTAAAATCCTGATTTTTTTTGTGAACATTCAGTAGTTTTGATCAGGACTGAGATCGGTTAATAGATTTATGCAAAAAAAATATTTATCTGATACATTTTTTACAGCAGTTTAAAGTAGTGGCTTTTTTTCAGCCACGAACATAACGAAAGGGTAGTGAACTTGCCCAGAGTGTACCATTGAGTTTTTGAAAAATTTCAAAGCATTTTCCCAAAATATGTGTCAAAATAAGATTTGTCACCAAAAATCATTCCATTTGCTGAAACAAGGAAAAAGTTATGGCCAAATTAAGACTCAAAAATACCCCATAGTGGCTGAAAAAAAGCCACAACAGCACATAAGGGTTAAATAATGTACAGTCCAGGCGTGTATATATATTAGATGTTTTACAATAGCTTCAAATGTGGTTCATCCAGTCAGAACTGTCAGTTTTACTGTTTAGAGTCTTATAAACGTTACATAATACCAGGCTTCATTTTTAAAGTATCTAATTCACTGGACTGTCCCAAAATTGGTATAATTATTACATGGCTATTCAATATATAAACCAATTTTCCATTTAAAGTACTAACCCTAGTTCATATAAGGCAAATCAAGCTTGTTTCTTTATCGGTTTCTCACGTTTATAACTTAAAAACTCTGTATGAGGTTCAAAGAATAGTCAGTTCATTGAAGAGATGATGGATGACCATAAATCATGCGCAACAAACCTACCAGTCTAGTGTTGTTGATGGACACAATGAAGTCAAAGAAGGGTTCGAGTCCTGCTCTGTGCCCGGGAGAATTCTCCTGCACCTGCATAACAGAGACAGGAGACTGCTTATACAATCACATTTAAAGATAACCATCAAATAAAAATACCAAATATCCATATCTTCTGGCAAAACTCTAAACTGATATATATGTGATCATGAAAATGTCTACAATCTTGACTGAGATGCCAACCTACAAAATATGCAGTCATGCAAGTTATGCATGCACCCAAATATCAAAATATCACATAATTACTGCTCTTACACACGTTATGCTGTTTCTTGAGTAAATTGCTTTAGTTTAGGTCATTTTAAGTTGTGGAAGATGAAAACTGAACATTTCACAGCTATGCATAATGACATGTAGTAAGCTTCTTCAACACAGCCCATCCACACACACAAAATAATTGCTTGTCACAGTGGGATAAATAAAGACGTGCATTTTAAAGGCTATCTGTCTTTGTATGTCAAAAGCTGAAAAGAAATCTCTTGACATTTAACAGCAGAGATTTTCATTTAGCCACGTTAGCATTTAGCCGATGTGAGCAGGCCGCACTGACGTCCCCGCCCTCGATTTGAACTTTCCGCCGCCTGAGAGACGCGGTCTACGGTATGAGTGAAAGAAAGACACCGATAGAGCGGACGGGTCTGATAAACACACTCACTCTGAGAACGTGATAGCCCTCCGAACCACCTCCTGGAATTTCCAAACTCTGCGATCCCCCCATGATCCCCGCTTAATGTCGCCTGTGAGATTATAGTGTGTTTTATTATTTTTCTCCCAGCTGCCGGTTTTGTGGACAGACACGTCAGAGTCTCCAAGGGATGCGCGCGACGGTGGTGAATGACGTGGCAGCGCAAGAAGGAGGGCTCGTGCTTATGTGGCGCACAGGTGAGACTGCAGCGGTACACACACACAGTCAAAGAGGCATTTTTTACATTATGAATCAGTGAAGAATGATTTATTTCTCATTTTTCAGGCTAAGGGAGGTAAACGATGGGATATGAATGACGGTATAGCGTCAGAATACACGGTAGCGACGTGACGTCGGACTGAACGAATCGTTCATTTGAATCGAATCTTTTGATGAATTGGTTGACCGGTTTGAAAGAATAGTTGACGAGTGGTTCTAGAGTTCGTCAAAAAAAAAAAATCTGTTATCTCTGCTAATTAAAATAATACATAATTATTTTTGGGGCCCTGCCTCTCCAAAGATTGGATTAAGATGATAAGGGGTGGGTGTATTTGCTGAATAGCATTAAAGGCACCATATGAAATCAATTGAACACTTTCTATTTTTTTAATAAAATATACCAGTGTTTGTTATAAATGATTTATCAGTGCACATCATTACTTTTTTATGTGCCCTCTATAATTAAATAACTTCCCCCTTCCTCTTGTAACTTCATCTTTTCTCTGATGATGTGTTCACCGGTGTGAGGGCGGGGCAACCTGTCACTTACATGGGATCTCAGCAATAGACATCAATAACAAAGTGCTTTTTGTAACTTATCTCTTACATTAAATCAAATACTTGTACAATAAAGTTTTAGTGCGTCAATGATTATCCAGTAGAACACAGACGTTCGCACATTTTACCACAAATCTTGTATTTTTGAGTCTTTTTAGTTCACCCAAAAATGAAAATTCTCTTATTATTTACTCACCGTCAAGTTCCAAACCTGTAGCCTATGAAGAAGAAGATATTTTTTTAATTCTATGTGATCCTCTATGTGTGTATGTTATATATTGTTCTTGTTATGCAATAAAAAGAATATATTTTGATGAAAATCGGTAATCAAACATCGACTTCAAAAAAATAGGCTACTATGAGTCCCATTAACTGTTTGTTTAACGCAATTCTTTAAACTATCTTCTTTTGTGCTTAGCAGAAGATAGAAATTCATATAGGTTTGAAACAATTTGAGTGTTGTCATTTTTGGGTGAACTATCCCTTTAATGTTAGTGTGGGGTTCAGCGCCCTCTGGAGGAAGTCGAAAGTGTGCAACATGTTTCCAGTTTCTTCATTTCTTTGTGAAATAGTTAGTTTATAAGTCTGTCTATTTAAGCTATTTTTTTATTTATTTATTTTTCTATTTATTTGTTCAATTAATTTTATTCTGATGTTTATTTTTATTTTTTTTTTTTGCTGTATAATTTCTGTTTACGAACTGTGATGATTGTATGTTTGTAATCTGTATTGTAATAAATATATATATATATATATATATATATATATATATATATATATATATATATATATATTTCTTTGTGACACTGCCTCTCTGTGGCTGAGACATTAAAGTAGATTAGAAGAACACATATTAGCTAATTAATAAATGGAAAACATAAACGATCTTTTATAGAGTCATGCTTTTGCAAATGTTTTACAAGTGAACTTTTCTCTAATCTTTGTATCATTTATACTTAATTTGGCTTCTCGGTTGTGTGATCTGATACTCGGATTATTCACTAGGCATTACATTTCACGTTTAAGGTGATATAGTCAGACTACGTTTTGATTTTTGATTACTTTTGAGTTATTTTAAAGTGTCTGTTGTTGAAAGATTATATATAACACACCTTCAGTGCCCGTGAGCGGCTGGTTAAAATAAGAAACAATCACAAACAATCAATATCAAGTGTGACGTGTATTAGCTTTAAAATAAAAGGGTCAGATTTTACATTTCAAAAAGACGACTAAAAGCACATCCTAATAGTTTAGTAGCTTTTATTGTGTTAATAACAGTTTACATATAGTGATTGCATTTTAAAGTGCCAGCCTTACTGAGGAGACCAGATCGCCCTCCTCACATTCAACATTTACAGTCAACAAGGAAAAAGATTATTGTGCATTTGTCAAAAACATTGAACATTAAATAAAGTCATCTTTCACATGGTCAAAAGACAACAGCTGAATCTTAATAATAAACCTTTGATAAATATTTATATTATTAACACAATCTTCCAGCATCCTGAGGACATCATTTCCATCCTTCCCTCTAAGTTTGTGCTTTTTGCTTTATTGTTTTCTTTTGTGGTTTCTTCTCTTTATATATATATATATATTTATATGATGCTATAATCGCCTGAGTTGAATATCAATAATCAGCATTAAACATCTGGTTACTAACCTTCAGATAATTGATAGGATTGCTTGTAACATTCAGTCAAAGATACACACAATAACATTATAACACTAACACACTGATTGCACAGAGTTAAGGGCCTGAACAACAATAAACATATACAATATATTCATTTTTACGGTATATAAATGTCATACTATAATTTATATGCTTGCTAATTTCAAAGAATATCGAGTATATTGTAAAATGTATGGCACTAGTTCTGTCTTTGGCTCACAAGTACATTACAGGACTATTAAACATTTGCCTAAACTTGATTATATATGTATATATATATGCATCTTGTTTTAAAGTTCAAATGAAGAACCATTACAAATGGGAGAAATACTGAACCTTTAAACACTGCTCGGCCCACAATATAAATAAATTAAATCTATTTTTATATCGTTTCAAAAGGAAAATTCTTGAATACTCATGTTTCACCTCACAAAGGTGTTGATTAACCACTTTACAAGTTCTAGAAACACAACACTAAAATACAGATACAGACCCCACTACTACACAGAAAGGGTTTCGAGCTTCATTAAAAGGGTGGTGCGCCTTTGCTCGTCTTTATCTTGTATTTACAAACCGGTGTTACACACGATCCCAGTGGACTTAAACTGTGCTGTAAGGTGACCGTGTAGTTATGCTAGGGAAAAGCTTGCTTCCGCCACCGAATAAAACAATAAAGGCAACCTTCAGATTTTTTATTGGCCAGATAAAATAGTTTTATTTGTAATTTGTAAGTCTATATCTCACAATTCGGACTTCATGATTTTTTGCGATTCCACATTTTTATAACTCTCACTTCTAACTTTTTTTCTGAAAGTGTGAGATATGACATTTTGTTCTCACAATTACAAATTTTTCAAGTTTATATCTCAAAATTCTGCGAAAAAATTCTGAATTGTGATATAAACTCGCAATTATAAAACTTTTTTATGATGTTTTTCTCTCAATTGCAAGTTTATCTCTCACAATTCCACATTTTTATAACTCTCAATTCTGACTTTTTTTCCTCAAAGTGTGAGATATAAACTCAAAATTGCAAGAAACTCTCAACACATTTCTTTATTTGAGTTTATATATCAAAATTCAGCGAAAAAAAATCAGAATTGTGAAATAAACTCGCAATTATAAAACTTTTTTGTGATGTTTTTCTCTCAACTGCAAGTTTATATCGCACAATTACAACTTTTTTCTCACAATTCCACATTTTTATAACTCTCAATTTTGACTTTTTTTCCTCAAAGTGTGAGATATAAACTCAGAATTGCAAGAAACTCTCAACACATTTCTTTGAGTTTATATCTCAAAATTCAGCGAAAAAAAATTCAGAATTGTGATAGAAACTAGCAATTATATTTTTTTTCTAACAATTATGTTTATCTCACAATTCCAACTTTATTTCTCACAATTCCACATTTTTATAACTGTCAATTCTGACTTTTTTCCTCAAAGTGTGAGATATAAACTCAAAATTGCAAGAAACTCTCAACACATTTCTTTATTTGAGTTTATATCTCAAAATTCAGCGGAAAAAAATCAGAATTGTGATATAAACTCGCAATTATAAAACTTTTTTTCTAACAATTATGATGGTTTTCCTGTTTATCCAACTTTATTCCTCACAATTCCATATTTTTATAATAACTCTGTCTAATTCTGACTTTTTTTTCTCAGAATATAACTTTTGTGAGTTATAAAGTCCGGATTCTGACATATAAACTAAGAAAATAACCAAAAAAAAAATCTGAATTGTGAGATAGAGTTGATTTTTATCCCGAGGTGGAAACAAGCCTCCACACTATACAGGCTGTGTGATCTGTAAGTGAGAGATCTACTGACATTAAGAAGGACAGAACATATCGGACCACAGCACGACGTCAAAACATAGCCATTAAATGTGTAGACCTCACGACTGTCCCGTCGAGTGGATGCTTTAGACTCTTACAGGTCCTGACCCAGCCTCTCGATCTCGTCGATCAGGAAATCGATGTCTGACATTGTGGCGGCATGATTGGAGACCACCATTCGGAAGAAGTTGACTTTGTCTCCCTGTGGTTGGTACCCTACCATGGTCGTGCCGCACTCCATCATCAATGCCTTGATCTTCGGCGCCACCTGCAGGGGAAAGCAGAGTCATTATGACAGCAGTTTCTCTAGTGACTCTTGATTTGCTAGTTATATGAGGTGATGAAGTACCCTGTGTAGCTTCTCCCTTCGTTCGTCTCCGTGTGGCATGCCACGCAAGCTTGGTGGAATATACCAGAAGCAAACATTTGTGTGCTGGGGCTGTAGAGAGCAAAATAAAAGCAATTACGTCCAGTGTTGGGTAAGCAGTTCTTTCAATCTATAAATATGTGTGTTCCAGATACAAACCTGGCCCTCAAAGACCATTTCATATCCCTCACGGTTCTTGATTTTATTGTAGAGATATTCAGAAATCTCCAGGCATCTGTCGATGTGCTGCTCAAACCCAATTGTGCCCTGCATGGATACAATTCACCAGGCACAATAAAAATGTTTTCCTCGACAAAATAATTAATGCTTGAGCCACATCATTTATGTGTCTTTTGGGGCTTTCAAACGATTAATCGCGATTAATCGCATCCAAAATAAAAGTTTGTGTTTACATAATATATGTGGGTGGACTGTGTATAATTATTTTGTATATATATATATATATATATATATATATATATATAAAATTACACATACATGCATGTATATTTAAGAAAAAAATATTTTATATATATAAAATATTAATATTTATATATAATATATATATAAATCTATATACAGTATATACATGAAAATATTTCTAAATATATGCAAGCATATATACAAGCACCCACATATATTATGTAAACACAAACTTTTTTGGATGCGATTAATCGCGGGTGTCTTTATATTAAAAGTTGGGGTAACACTACATTTTATGGTACATGTATTTACTCTAGTAATAACAGTAAATAATGCATAATTACAACTAACCCTAATCATAATCCTATAGTAAATTAGGGCTGAAACGATTCCTCGAGTTACTCGAGTTACTCGATTACAAAAATTCCTCGAGGCAAAAAATCCGCCTCGAAGCCTCGTTAAATTCCTATGACGCGCACAATATGCGCACGCGGGGATCTGATTGTTTCACGCGGACCGTTGTTCAGGAAGCACACCATAGCGCATGATACATTTGACTTCATAAATGGCAGAGAATGTTTGAAAGAAGGAAGTTTGGGATCATTTTATGTTTATAAAGGGAGAGAACAAGATGCAATGTGTCTACTGCAAAGTATACCTGCCAGGGCTGCCAACTCTCACGCTGAGCTCTCACTCACGCGATACCCCCGATTTCTCACGCTGAAGTGTCAATCCCTTCAGTCAAATGCTTGAAAGATGAGTTTGCCTAAAGATCTACCTGTTGAGCCACTCGCGATCGACTAGATTTACCGCCGCATATTAATTCGCAAGTTAAAATATACTGTAATCTAGTAGTGGGAGCGCGCATGCGAGATGTTGCGCTCCTCCGCGGCTCGCGCACGACGACAGAAGCGAGCGCGTGAACCCATGTCTCTCTCACGCGCCAGTCAAACCAATTGCGGCAATTCATCATGCTTAAACTTTTATGTAGTCACGCAACAAACATTTCAGCATACATTCACTGTATACACCGGGACGTGATGGAGGAACAAATATTGTGAGACACACACACACACACTCTCTGATGTTTGTCTTGAGATTACAGTTGAAAAAGTCTGATTCTTATTTATAATTGTTTTATTCCCATTTATTTTTTTTAAATTGTATACATTTATATACCTGTTTGGGTAGATATTTTATATTAATTTATTTGTGTTTCCAGGTGGGTAATTTGCAGAAGGTGCAATCCTTTTTTTTTTTTTGTAATGTTGTATTAAGAAGACAAAACTGGGAAGGCCAAAATGGGCTTTAATATTTAAGTTTGTATTCAAAGTTGTACATGTTATGGGCTACATGTGACAGGTTTCACAGTAAATTGTTTTAACTGTATTGTTATATAATTGTTGGCACTGGCACTTATAAACACTAAATGGGTAAAAATTGAAATGATTAGTTGTAGAGCCAAATGTTGGAGTTGCAATAAATACCTCTATTTTTTTAAAGAAATAAAAGGCAAACACCTTATCATTTTAGTAATACATTATTTGTTTTGGTTGCTTAAAAACACACATAAACAAATTATCCGATTACTCGATTAATCGATCGATTAAGTGCTAGATTAATCGATTACAAAAAGAATCGATAGCTGCAGCCCTATAGTAAATAAATAACTATAGTTAATTAATACTCATGTAAAGCAAAATATACTATATTGCAAATCTCAGTTTGTATTGGCACAAAATATATTAAGTGGGATGTATTTATATCCAACTTTTTTTCACATACATACAGTGTGCAAAAAAAGGTACAGCAATATATAACCTACTATATAGCAAATCCAAACTGTTTACATCATCATAAAATATAACTGTATAATCGAATAGCTCACTATATAAAGTAATATATGTATGTAACCTGTATTAGATGCCCTGTCTGAAAACGGTGGTATCTTTTATAACATATTGTCTGAATATTATAGTGTCCTTTAAATTGTGCATATTTAATTTCAATATTTAGCCTAATTACTTGATATTGTGATGACCTGACGGGGGACTGCAGATGAAAAATAGCCTTGGGGCTAACTCTGGCATATTTACATTGCTGAAAAGCTAAGATCTATCCATCGGAGACCATTGTCCCTTTTAAAAAAATAAAAATAAATTATATATATATATATATATAAAGTCCCTTTTAAAAAAATAAAAATAAATTACATATATATATATATATATATATATAAAAAGTCCCTTTTAAATAAATAAAAATAAATTATATATATATATATATATATATATATATATATATATATATATATATACATACATACACACACACATATGTATGTATATATATATATATATATATAAAATTTATTTTTATTTATTTAAAAGGGACTTTATTCACATATAGTACACTCATGTAAAGCCACTACATACAGCAGCAAATATCAAATTCCTGATTTTTTATTTAGTCACAAACTGCAACTACAATATTCCCCAGCTCTTTATATAAAGTTGGATATATAAATGTGTATGCGGTGATACTATCAAATCTCAACTGCTTGATTGGTTGTATGGAGAAATGTAAACTATAATCAGCTCTGATCTGCTGAATGTGACATGAAGATATATAAACACTGAAATCTGATTATCTTTAAAGTTGTCACTATACAAATAAATTTGACATAATAGCGGCTGCTGGGACGCACCTTGGCCTTCCACATGAGCCAGAATTTGAAGATGTCTACGTGTCTGCCACACTGGATGGCCTTGTCTCCGGTGTCGTAGTTGACGTCGTACTGTTTGTCTGGTTGGAAGAGATATCCGGCACACATGGAGTTGCAGCCCTGCAGAATGCCCTGAAACAGAAGCACGGCGTATTCAAGTCCCTCTCTTGAAGTGTGATCAGCAGCTGTATTAACTAAACCTGATCTACATTAGCAGATGAATATATCCACATCAGTTAGATGTGTAAGTGCATCGCCAAGATTTTTGTTTAGACATGTACAGAGAGCCTAAAATGAACACATGAAACATTACAAGCCCGCGCCCTCAGATCACTTGGACGTGGCTGTGATTACAAGAGGTAAAAACGATATAAATATTGTTCGTTTTCTCACAGAAACCGCTCGTTTGGTGTTTTAGGCCATCAATGTGTACTTACATTTACGAGTCATTAAATCATGTTTAATTTGGACTTCTCTGTGCATGCTCTTTGAGGTGGTGACCATAGACCTCCATTATATGACTGACAGACAAGAACGGTTTGACCTAAAAATATCAAAATTGAAACGACTGCGGAAACAAAGACACCTACATCTTGGATGCCCTTGAGGTAAGCTAAAACATACCAAAAATTAATTTCAAAGTGAACTATCCCTTTAAAACAGTCGTTTTTAAAAAAATATTATTACAATTTAAAATAACTTGTTTTCTATGTGAATACATTAGGGCTGTCAAACGATTAATCGCGATTAATCGCATCCAAAATAAAAGTTTGTGTTTACATAATATATGTGGGGGCACTGTGTATAATTATTTTATATATATATAAATACACACACATGCTTGTATATATTTAAGAAATATTTTCATGTATATACTGTATATAGATTTATATATAATTTATATTATATATAAATATAAATATTTTACATATAAATAATATTTTTTTCTTAAATATACATGCATGTGTGTGTATTTATATATATGCAAAATAATTATACACAGTGCCCCCACATTTATTATGTAAAAACAAACTTTTATTTTGGATGCGATTAATCGTTTGACAGCCCTAGAATATATGTAACTGTAATTTATTCCTGCTGAATTTCCAGCATCATTACTCCAGTCTTCAGTGTCACATAATCCTTCAGAAATCACTCTAATATGATGATTTGCTGCACATAAAACATGCATGATTATTATCTATGTTGAAAACAGCTGCTTCATAAAAAAAAAAAAAAATCAGGATTTTTTTTGATGAAACAAAAGTGAAAAAGACAAGCATTTGAAATAGAAATCTTTTGATCAATTTAACTCAGCCCAACCATTTGAACAATAGTGTATATGTCTCTTTGTGTCCAAGTCTCACCTTGTCTCTAACCAGGATGGCTGAACATTGCAACGGTACACCCATCATCTTATGAGGGTTCCATGTGACAGAGTTTGCCCTGAAACGAACAAACGAGTGGGGTTTCAGCTCACACACTGAACACACAGTCATTTTAGCACCTCAGCGCCTATGGTTTTTACTTTTACATACCTCTCAACGCCACTAAGCTTGTGACGGTGTTTCCTGGACATCAACAGTCCTCCGCCCCATGCGCCCTGGAGATTCATTTATTCAGTGATCCATACAATATATTCATCATGTATTTAGTTACCAGCAATTTCTGAAAGCACTGATTGAAAACGCATGCATTTGAGTCAAACTCACATCCACGTGCAACCACAGGTCGTACTTCTCGCAGATGTCGGCAATTTCATTGATGGGGTCGAACGCTCCATATACTGTCGTGCCAGCCGTCGCATTCACAAACAGTGGCACGTAACCCTAAAATACACATTTAAAATCACATTCACTGTTGATGTTGCATGCCCTAACAGCAGAGTGCCACTTCATTAACAGAAACACGTAAAGGTCAAATCATCCATCAGCTTGAGGATAGCCTATTGATCCACTGAACTCTTCAGGCACAGAGGTTAAATACTCTCACTCAGTTGTCTCAAGAGCACAGAACAGAGCAGTTACACACCTTCTGTTTAGCATCAATGATCTTGGCCTCTAAATCAGCAGGTATGACACGCCCCCTAAACAAGACAGCCAATTAGGTATAAGTGGGAGGGACTATAAAAGCAAATAAAACATGAGCTTTGAAAGAAGGTAACCAAGTGCTTGTATATATATTTATTAGGGCTGTCAAAACGATTAATCGTGATTACTCGCATCCAAACACACATGCATGTATATTTAAGAAGAAAATATTATTTATATATAAAATATTTATATTTATATATAATATAAATTATATATAAATCTATATGAAGAGCTCAGATGCAAAAACCTCTAAATGCCATTTGAAATTTTCTTCTAAAATGACCATTTTTTATCAAACTTGTATATTTAAGTTCAGTAATTTCACTTAAATAACAATTAATAGGTAATCTTCATTGCCATTTAAGTGAAATTACTGAACTTACATATACAAGCTTGATAAAAATGATGATTTTAGAAGAAAATTTCAAATGGCACTTATAGGCTTTTGCATCTGAACTCTTCATATATAGCATATACATGAAAATATTTCTTAAATATATACAAGCATGTGTGTGTATTTATATATATATATATATATAATTATATACAGTGCACCCACATATATTATGTAAACACAAACTTTTATTTTGGATGCGATTAATCGTTTTGACAGCCCTAATATTTATATGGAAAGAGCTTTTTATTCTTATATAACTGACACAGAGCAGTACTGTCATGATACCTCTCATCTGTCTTCAGGAGAATGACGTTTTCTTTGCCAAATCCCAGTACAGCTCCAGCCTTTTTGATTGAGTAATGACTCTGCAAAAAAATAAGCAAGTGTTGCTAGTCACCCAAAGAGGCCAAACTACTACAGATTGATGTAATCATCACACTTACAACAAAAATAAATATATGACCACCAGAGGGAGACAAATCCTCTGTTTGAGTGCCGTGTGTTTACTTACATGTTCAGATGTGAAGAGCACGAGTCGCGGTGCCGCTGACATGCCTTTGGTTTTGACTTCTGGGAAATACTTATACCGTGCCACCATCACACTGTACATGTTTGATATGGCACCACCTGTGAACAGATGAGCATATTTCAGCACCACTCACAGCTGTGTGAAATTAAATGCGTCAACGTGAAAATACGTCATAATTTCAACATCAGCCTACCTATTTTATGCATAATCTGGTTATTGTTTTATTATAGTACTATGTTTTGGGGGAATACACAACATTTGTAATTGTAATATTTAATCATTTTGATTGTTTACCTGGTGAGAAGAGTCCATCGCCATCCCCGTTCGGCCAGCCAATCATCTCTCTCATCTTCTTCAGGGTCAGCTGCTCCATCAGAACAAACACGGGCGCGATCTCATATGTGAACCTGAACACAAAATCAAATTTGGTCAATATAGAGATTCATATTTAGTCACAAGAAATAGTTTAGTTTAACAAATCACAATGTAAAGAAATTATCAAAAATAAAACAAATTACACTTAAAAAAAACACATTCACGTTATTCTAATTTATGATTTTTGATTGGTGAGTTAGTTGTGGAACTCGATTCTGATTGGCTTTCCAAGAACACTGATTGATAGATATGGAAATATTGTTTCCGCCACAGAATAAAAAAATAAAAAGGGTAAATTGCGATTTTTTATCAGATAATTCTGACCTTTTTTCCCTCAAAATTCCATTATTTGACTGACAAATGCGATTTATAAAGTCAGAATTGGAGATAGCCAATAACTGTGTGGTGTTGTTCTTCGTTTTTTTTTTTTTTAAATGAAATTTGACTTGCTAATGTGGTTCGTTTGAGATTCATATTTAAGACGTTTTGCCTCTCCAAATCGTCAAAATCATGCAATTGGAGATTCTCATTTGGAGAAGCAAAACGTCTTAAACGTCAATTTGACAGTCCCTGCAGACACTGTTCCAACAGAGGAACATGTCCCTCTCGGCCGCTTTGAATATCGCTAATTAAAATACGGCTGTGATAGACTAGATAAGGGCTCATTTCAGGGTCTTTTAATGAAGGGAGACAGTATTCTGATGGCTATCTGTCCGTCTAAACGCAGGAGTAACTTCAGTCTGACGGGGGACAGGCAGCGCACAAATGAGCGGACGGCTGCGCGCGCCTGATAAGGACACACTCGCGCACACATCCGTCTCATTCAGATGAGAGAGGGACGAAAGTGTGATGAACACAAGTAGGACAGGGAAAAGCCCCGGGCAGACTCATTGTTCAGCTCCGTCACAAAAGGAACAAAGATTTAAGACAGTAAAAAATAACCGAGAATCATCAATAACATGCAGCTAAAACATGATTCCGGCTGTCATAATGTCATATACATAGAACAATGTATTCTCCCGCAGATCTTACACGTGTTGGATTTGACAAATTGCATTTTCACGTACAAAGGAGGAGAAACCAACCGGAAATTTAATACTGTGGTGGCACAATGTATATCGGCACCTTTTACCATTGCACTATTATGAAATTGTGTCATATAGCTACATTTGCATAACATGCTAGCACAATATGCTAATCAAGAGAACAAGAGACGAACCATCATTTTTTTGTGTGACAGTCGTCTAATTAATGGAGCGACATTTAATTGAAAAGTGATTTGAGTTAATCCTGAGTGTAAATAAAATGTGTAAATTGTTTTAAATCTTAATACAGCATTTAATTTGCTGTACTGAATATATCAGCATTACATTGGGCAATATTAGATATCAATATTGGCATGAAAATCACTTACCATAGAGACAAGGGCTTTTAGCAACACCCTAAAACCCACACAAGCTCACTGAAATCCCAAGAAACCAGCCAAAACACACTTACATTTGATGTAAATATCTCTTTTTTGTCTTTTATGTGAAGCTATTTTGAGGGTGTATGAATAATTCTTTGTGTATGTGTGTGTGTCAGTCCATTAGCTGCCGGTCAGTGTGTGTCACCGCTGATGAGAAATAATGGGTCTAAATTAGTCACGGTGAATAATGACAGAATAAGCAGCATTTGCAGCCTGTCCATTCACAGAACAGGACACTCCCCACTCTCTTCTTCTCACAAAGCCCTTTGTGTGTGTGTGTGTGTGTGTGTGTGTGGCAGCAGCTGAAGCAACAATCTCAGCAGTGCAGAAATGAAACATTCTAAAACATTGCAGGTGAAATCCTTCAAAATGGGGCAGAGAGCAGTGGGAGGCGAACACAACAGCTTTATCCCTCGAGCCACAGGACGGCACAATGTGGGAGAGAAGGAGAAATGTTTATCCCGAGATTTTGAGCTTCAGTGTAAGAGTGAAGAACTAATCAGCAGAGAGACTCCCACACACTCATCTAGTGATCTAACACACCTCTGCCATTCGTACTAGACGAAAAAGCACTGTCATGACTCCATCTCGCGTTCAATACAAATATAGTGCTTTTTAACATCATATCCGTGCTTTACAGGAATAAGATATGAAGAAAGGGCAAAATTCAAGGTTTAATACAGGGAACCGGCCAACAACACCATTGATCACCTCTTGACTTCTCAAATGTCAGCAGCACATGGGAATGTTTTTATGTATACTGTTAAAGCAAATGTCACAAGAAAGTAATATTATGCTATATCAAATGCCAGTTGCAGCATAGGACTTGGTCAGGTAAAATACACTCAAAAAAATATTTATTGATGCCGTTCACTTTATTTTAACAATTTTAGTTTGAACTCTTATTGTATCAGGTTTCTCATTCAATTGCATCATGTAAAATTGTTTTCATGTTGAAAACAGCATTTTCATTTCCTATTGGACGGTAAAATAATAAAAATGTGATTTTATGCATTTTTAGTAAGTTGAGAAAATGTTCTATTATGTTGTCCATAAACTGGTTTCTGTTATGTTGATGCTGGAAGTGAATCACACATTTATGTTACAAATCGCCAAATCCGCTCTTCCGTTAAGAATTATGTAAAGTTAATCAGTTTGCTTAATGTAAAAACATTTATGTATATGCGACATGCATGTGTACCATGCGATACAAGTGCATAAAAATTAATAATCTTTACAATTTTGGATTCAGATAGTTATTTGGGTCAATTGTTCGCAGTTGTTCGTAATTGTGGGCTCCTTATGGTTCCTTATGGCAGCATTACATGTTCTACTGCTTTAGATTTAGTCCAAAATGGGATGTAGGGCAAAATAAAAAAATCTATGATGCCCTAAAATACTGCAGCTCACTTTATTGAAACAGACCCTATAAATACTTTTATATATATATATATATATATATATATATATATATATATATATATATATATATATATATATATATAATACTATATATATATATAATACTATATATATATATATATAATATATATATATATATAATACTATATATATATATATACTATATATACAGTATATGAAGAGTTCAGATGCAAAAGCCTCTAAGTGTCATTTGAAATTTTCTTCTAAAATGATCATTTTTATCAAGCTTATATATTCAAGTTCAGTAATTTCACTTAAATGACAATTAATAGGTAATCTTCATTGCAATTTAAGAGAAATTACTGAATTTAAATATACAAGCTTGATAAAAATGATCATTTTAAAAGAAAATTTCAAATGGCACTCTTCATATATATATATATATATATATATATATACTTTTATATATATATATATATATATATATACTTTTATATATATATGCGCCTTTATATATATATATATAAAGGCGCACTATGCAGGAATTCCGTTTTTGTCAAACAGTGACCCCTAGAGTCGCTGTGGGGTACTTGTATTTAACGTTACTGTTGTAAATACCACTCGCGCAGAGTGTCTCTGCACTCACGGCATATAAATTAAGGTGTGCCTTTAAAAAATTATTTGAAAAAAAAATTTATAAAAATAATTATTTTTAAATTTTTAAAAATTTAAAGGGGGGGGGGGGCAAAAAAGTGTGCCTTTAAATAAGAGATCTAGGATATGAGATATTTGATATTAGACTACATAGCCTATAATAAAAGATAATGAATTTCAAACCTGAACCAAACATTTTTTTCCCAAAGACCAACAGTCTGTCATTAGTCTTTAGTGTGCCACTAAAAAACGGCGTGAGATGTTGAGTAAATGTTATATTATAGGTACAATTCTTGCATAGTGTGCCTTTAAAGTTTTCAGCTCTGCTCTCCTCCTCTTCGTATGTGGCACGAATTAGCTTAAGAGGATATTAATCAAAGTAATTCCCTATTGCAAAAACCCATTGTTCATATTTATGGCTATTTAACAAGGCCTTTCTCTCCGTAAGTGACTTCTATTATAAGAAGCTCTCTGTTTATATTAAGAAAGACAGCTGTAATGAAGTGCTCGGTCCTCTGAGATCAAAATGGCCTCTGGGAGTGAAACTCGATGGCCAGACTGTTCAGCCCGCAGGGACACACACGCTCTCCGACTGGCTGGTCCCAGCTGGCACACACTTCCTACCAGCCCACAGTCACACACAATCAATGGGCTGTTAAATAGATTTGGTACAAGTCCATTCTGTGCTTTAGTGTTGTAAGACTCGTCAGTGCTGCACAGGCTCAGTCATAAGCTTCATGAAAAAAACCCATCAGCTTCAGCTTTACAAATGGGATAAAGGGCTCATTATCATCTGATGAGGTGGTCATAAAGGCTAGATCTAAGTCTAGTTGCACAAATCCTTGTTTTTTTATATCAGTGGGGATAATTTGGTTCTGCTTCCATCGTCCCAATGTCAATGGGATTTTTGTTAAATGTCTGAAATACGGTTTGTGGTGAACACAAGCTCAAGGTATCTTCACATTTGATTCTACGACATAGAATACATCAGTAATACCCCATTTGTGATTTGTTAGTTTTACTTGTCTTGAAAAAGGTGGTTGCTGTCAAGTTTGCTTGTCTCAATGGGACTGTAGAGGTTGTCGGGGACATTAAACATCATCAGCCGAACAGAAACTCATCTACTCACTAGCTTTCACAGCCTTGTTGTATTTATAATCATGCTCTTGCAAACTATTCTAACGAAAATGCTTTTAAATATGTGCTGAAAGAGGTGTTGGATGCTTAATGCTGATGTTGAAGTCATATGGAGATTGTATTTAGCCTTCAAAATTCATAAAAGTTGTGTTAACTTTTGTAAAGGTTATCATGATAAACTTTTGTTGGTCACAGAGTTTGTCAAGGGAACTTTCGGGATGACCAACACAAATAGCCAGCATAGAGCCAGTGCTCTATGCCTATGTGTTTTCTGCAACTTAAAAAGGAAAAAAGAAATCTATGTGTCAGTGCAATCTATACTATCGTTTCTTTCCTAATCACCTTTGCACTTCGCATGAGCAACTCATCAGACAGAAATGTCCAATAAAACAGCTCAAGTCAATTTGCTCTTTATATCATGTAGCGCAGCGCCAAAATGTGTAACTCAATGTGCTGATCAATATGCAATCCCACACGCCTGGAGGGCACCGGGTGTTCCAGCAATCAGAGACATCACTCGATGCAGAGTTGACAAAGACAGCGCCTCTAGCCAGAGCGTTCAAACAAACCCTTTACATAACCTCAGAGCCACGGAAACACTTACATATGCATCACAGACAACATGTTACTTCCAAATGACCCCACCGAGGGGAGAGGACAGGAGAAGAGAGGAGAGAAGGAGAGAAGAGAGGAGAGGAGAAGAGAAGAGAGGAGAAGAGAAGAGAGGAGAGGAGAAAAGAGGAGAGGAGAAGAGAAGGAGAGAAGAGAGGAGAGAAGGAGAGAAGAGAGGAGGAGAGATGAGTAGAGGAGAAGAGAGGAGAAGAGAAGAGATGAAAGGACAGGAGAAGAGAGGAGAGAGAAAAGAGGAGAGGAGAAGAGCGGAGAAGAAAGGAGAGAAGGAAATGAAGAGACGAGAGGACAGGAGAAGAGAGGAGAGAAGAGAGGAGAGAAGAAAAGAGGAGAAGAGAGGAGAGGAGAAGAGAAGAGAGGACAGGAGAAGAGAGGAGAAAAAGAGGAGAGGAGAGGAGAGGAGAGGAGAAGAGAAGAGATGAGAAGAGAAGAGAAAAAGATGAGAAAAGAGGAGAAGAGAGGAGAGAGAGAAAAAGGAGAGGAGAGGAGAAGAGAGGAGAAAAAGAGGAGAAAAGAGGAGATGAGAAGAGAGGAGAAAAGAGGAGAAGAGAGGAGAAGAGTGGAGAAGAGATGAGAAGAGAGGAGAAAAAGAGGAGAAAAGAGGAGAGAGAAAAAGGAGAGGAGAGGAGAGGAGAAGAGAGGAGAAAAAGAGGAGAGAAGAGGAGAAAAGAGGAGAAGAGAGGAGAATAGAGGAGAAGAGAGGAGAGGAGAAGAGAGAAGAAAAAGAGGAGAGGAGAGGAGAAGAGATGAGAAGAGAGGAGAATAGAGGAGAAGAGAAGAGAGGAGAAAAAGAGGAGAGGAGAGGAGAAGAGAGGAGAGGAGAAGAGATGAGAAAAGAGGAGAGGAGAGGAGAAGAGAGGAGAGAGAAAAAAAGGAGAGGAGAGAGAAAAAAGGAGAGGAGAAGAGAGGAGAGAGAAAAGAGGAGAGGAGAGAGAAAAGAGGAGATGAGAGAGAAGAGAGGAGAAGAGAGGAGAAGAGAAGAGAGGAGAGAGAGAAGGAGAGGAAAATAGATGACAGGGGAGGAGAGGAGAAAAGAGGAAAAGAGAGCTAAGAGAGGAGAAAAAGAGGAGAGGATAAGAGATGAGAAGAGAGGAGAAGAGAAAAAGAGGAGAGGAGAGGAGAAGAGATGAGAAGAGAGGAGAAAAAGAGGAGAAAATAGGAGATGAGAAGAGAGGAGAAAAAGAGGAGAAAAAAGGAGAGGAGAAGAGAGAGAAAAAAGGAGATGAGAGAGAAAAGAGGAGAGGAGAAAAGAGGAGAAGAGAAGATAGGAGAAAAGAGGAAAAGAGAGGAGAGCAGAGGAGGAGAGAGAAGGAGAGGAAAATAGATGACAGGGGAGCAGAGGAGAGAAGAGGCGAAGAGAGGAGAGGAGAGGAGAGGAGAGGAGAGGAGAGGAGAGGAGAGAAGAGAGGAGAGGAGATCAGGCTGATCTGAATAACTCACATGTTAGTGTTGGCAGTAGAGGTGAGCCATTCTCCAGCGAGACCGATGATGTCCAGTCCAGATGAAAGCTGGTTGAAAAATCTAGGATGACCTGAGAAGAGATTTTACAGGAATTATAAGAACAGAAGTGCAAGGAAACACTCTTTAATATCATAACATTAATCAACCAGATCAGAAATACTTTATATGTATACACCGCTGTTCTGGAGTTTGGGTTTGGATTCATTTTTATGTTTTTGAAATAAATCTTTTATGCTCATCTACATTTATTTGATCAACCATACAGAAAAAACTGTAATATTGTGAAATATTTTTAACATTTCAAATAACTGTTTTACATTTGACATGATTGTAAAATGTAATTTATTCCTGTGATGCAAAGCTGGATTTCCAGCATCATTCCTCCAGTCAAGATACACTGATGTGTGTTAGTGATGTCATTGGCCTGTACCTGTTCTCACTCCATACTTGAGCGTGTCTCTGCAGTCCACCAGGATCTGCTCCAGCGACTCCGGTTGATCCGACAGCTCCAGGTTGAAGCCCTCCATCCCCTCCAGGAGCTGGTGAGGGTGATGGAAGTCCAGCACTTTGGTGGATCTGTCGAAGGTCTTGCGAACATAATTGGTGAGGATCTCCACCACTTCGAGAAGAAACTGGATTGTGGGTTCCTCACCATTTTTAGCAGGCAGTAGATCTAGAATAGAGGCAGCATGTAAAGATAAAGTGTTTTTAGTGTGGTTTCAGCGATGGAGGTGAAGAGTCTAAATCCACACGTAAATTTTTTTTTTTTCATCTAACATTTCTAGGTCAGTCAATCATGTGATGAAAGAAGACTCTTATGCTCATCAAGCCTGGACTTGGTTTAAAAAAAAAACAGAAAATATAGTAATGTTGTGAAATATTATTACAATTTAAAATTATGGTTTTCTATTTTAATATACTTTAAAATATAATTTATTTCTGTGATGCAATGCTGATTTTTCAGCATCATTACTCCAGTCTTCAGTGTCACATGATCCTTCAGAAATCATTTATAGTATGCTCATTTGATATTTGACAGTTAGTATCAATGTTGGAAACAGTTATGAAGCTTAATTTATTTGTGATTTTTGTTAAAAGAACAGCCTTTATTCAAAATAGAAATATTTTCTGACAATATAAACCTTTAATATCACCTTTCAAATAAAGAAAGAAAAAAATGACTGACCCCAGATTTTTGTGTATTGTAACAAAATACTTATATTTTAAATAAATGCTGCTCTTTTCACTTTTTATTCATCGAAGAATCCTCGAAAAAACTGTATCACAAGTTCTAAAAAAAATCAAGCAGCAAAACCGTCTCCAATACTGATAATGTATCGGTATCAAATGATGAAGGATCATGTGACACTAAAGACGAAAATTCAGCTTTGCATCACAGAAATAAATTATAGTTGAAAGTAGGCCTATATTAAAATAGAAAACCATCATTTTAATTTTTGTAAAAATATTTCACAGTAAATTAAAAAAAAATCTGTATTTTTGATCAAATAAATGCAGGCTTGATGAGCATCAGAGACTTTTTAAAAAACATTAAAATAATAATGTTTCAAAACTTTTGACCGGTACCATATAATGCCTTTTTTTAAACTTCTACTTGTTATATTTTCTGATGACGCAACAATGCGCTCGATAGAACAAGAAGGGTGTGTGTGTTCACCTCGAGCGAACAGGTTGGAGAAGTCCGTCTCGTCGCGTGTGTAGCGCTCGCTGTTGTCGCGCGTCATCTGGTTCCTCGCGCTGTCCTTGAACGCGCCCACCATACGACTCTTCTCATCCAGACTGTTGTTCTTCTGCAGGAAACCTGCATCATTACAACACGGGGGAGAGTTGCAAAACATATCCTCAGCCTTGATAATGGATGCTCTGGAAAAAAGTTGTAGGCTATCTCACCAACCAGTTGCTTAAATAAGCAACGCGCTGATATTTATACAATTCCAGTGACTGGGGTTTTAGTGGGACAGCGCTATTTATGGATTGGTTGAGGTTCGGTTCAGAGGTGCTACTGTATGACATCAGAGGACATGTAGGGTGTGTTTTTTTTTAGTTGGTTATATCATTCTTCACAGATTCCGCGTGACTGACCAGATTGCTCATTAAGAGCCGACAGGCACATTCAATAGATCCATCGAGGATGTTTTATTGGATCATCATGAACATTAACAATGATTAGGCAAAGCAGAAAGACCTACTTAAGAGAGTCAAACACCAAGAAGCCACCCCCCCCCCCCCCCCCAAAAAAAAAAAAAAAATAAATAAAAATAAATAAATAAATAAATAAAAATACAGAATAGCCTTTTTTTCGTTCATGATGCATGCATTATTTCGACTGATTGTAAAACATGGGTCACAGATGGTTAGCAAGATTATAAAGAATATTTTTCAATATTTAACAGCATATTTCCTTTCGGTCACGAGGGCCCAGTTGTGTTATCTCTTTCATTTTGAGCTGGACTATCGCACAATATTATCAGAGACAGCAGCAGGCCTGCGTTAATACTCCCCTCAGCCCATCTCTCATTCAGGCTCGGTTCTGATAAGAGCTAATGACTATTCGATGCCGTAAATCTTTGGAGATGCGCTCCACATCAATAGGCGACACGATTTCATTTCGGCTATCAAATGGGTTTTTTTTCTGTTTTCTCTCATGCTAAAGACCAAATCTCTCTCTCTTTTTCACGTGCAAAGGGATTTTTTATGTCTTCACAACCACGTCGGGCATGTTTATTGCGCATGCAATTAAGATACAAATAGCTAATTATTTTCCATTTTTTATACGCTGAATCTTCTCGTTAAAAATATGATTTTATTTGAGCAATGGTGCATTCATTTCGTTTCTTTAAATCGTTAAGATGAGTCTATTCAAATCAATTTCTGCCTGAGCTCTTGATTTACAGTGTTGTTAGATGTTACATAGGCTATAATAACAATTATGCAGAATTACACGCAAATACCCTAAATTAAACCTACACTCTAAAAAATGCTGGGTTGTTTTAACTCAATTTTGGGTCAAATATGGACAAACCTAGCCATTGGGTTACATTTTTAAATTACGTTTTTAACACATTGTTTGAGTTTGTCCATATTTGACCCAAAATTGGGTTAAAACAACCCAGCATTTTTTAGAGTGTAACCTTGTAGTAAGTATATTAATATTACTCAGTACATAAGACACCTTAAAATAAAGTTTAATCAAAATAAAGAAAAAAATAAACATAGGCCTAAATACGCATATAGAAACAAATTGACAAAAAGATAGATAGATAGATAGATAGATAGATAGATAGATAGATAGATAGATAGATAGATAGATAGATAGATAGATAGATAGATAGATAGATAGAAGAATTTGACAAATTATTTACACGCTTTTTATATGAGCTCAAACGACAGCAGAATATTAAGCTGAGGGCGCGTAAAATTGTTTGCTTGATATTGTTTATACATCAACAATTTTAATGACAGAATGGTCATTCAGCCCCCCCCCCCCCCCCAACCCCCTTTTTAGCATGTAATACATATTACTAATTAGATGAATGTGGTTTTGCAATAATCAGGGCATATTTCTCATTACATGTTCATTTTAAACAAAAAGCACACACGGATAAAATAAATCGAGAGGATCTGGCCTTGAAATACACAAGAGTAAAACTATGTAAAGTTCAGTTGGAGTCAGAATGGCCACATCCTCCCAGACGTCATCCTCTTAAAAACACCCAATCCCCTTCACATCTTTTAGAAGGCTATAAAGAGCAGTGTGGCGTAAAAAGACAAGTCGAGAGAGAGAGAGAGAGAGAGAGAGAGAGAGAGAGAGAGAGAGAGAGAGAGAGAGAGAGAGAGAGAGAGAGAGAGAGAGAGCACCACCCACCAGGAAACTAGAGAGCAACACAGGGCGCCCCTTTTTTCTCCTGATATATAGAGTATCAAATCCAGTTACGAAAACCTATCTAAGTGACCGTGAGAAAATATTTCCATCCAGACACTGATGATTCACACTCTCTACAGGCTATTTTTCTCTTGTCTTGCCTAACAGCCTACACAAATCGTGCCTGAATTCCTTCCTTTGTCAGTTATTTATTTATTTTTGTGTCCAAAAAATAATAATGCGAGTGAACAAGGGGTGATACGGGGGAACAAAAGACTAAGACCCTGTTCACACACTCGCCTACAGGGTAAAAAGCAACTCGCTGACCTTTAGTGTGATGGAAACACGCAACGACAGTCTCGTGCTCCATATCTAGGGCATATGTATTCAAACCTGGGTCAACATGGCAACAAACGCATGGCTAAAGGTGCCCTCCACTTTGGCACCTTGACTGACCTCAAGACTGAGATAATGTTGGCACTGTAACTTACCACAGATCTTCATGCCCAGTTTCCTCGTGCATCCGTGCGCAACCCCGTACCACGCGTCGCCGGCTAAAACGAGACGTTTGGAGAGCTGTTCAACATCCCAGAGTTTATGCTATTGTTAATGCTATGGGTGATGCTATAGAAAGCGCAAAATTAAGAGTCAGCATGCATTGACGCAGAGGACAATGAATGTGCGCAACAGATTCGGGTCGTTGCCGAACGTGTGTCTTTTTTCTTCTCAAGTGTCAGGGTTTTGTGAAAGGGCTTGATTTTCGTCAAGCGATCAATAGAGGCTCTCAGAGAGGCAGGCCGCTAATAGATGGTGGCACACATCCGGCAAAGAGGCGGTTTAAAATAAGCGGGCATGAAATGAGGTCTCGGAATTAATTGAGTGAAACGCTTGTGTTTGACTTGCCAGCCGTCACACAGTGAGCCTAGAGAGAGAGGAAATACACCACTCGAGAATACACACACGAATGACCTCTAGCATTAGTGACCAGACAGATGCAGCCATAAAGTTTAGATGCTGATACAATGAAAATGAAATACAATGAGCATTAAGCATTTGCATATTGAACATGAACAACATTCAGCAAGGACAAATATCATTTGTATGAACAAAATGGTGCAAGTGTGTCTATAGAGCGATAAGAAACGAAGGTGAATTATTATTATTATCATCAATAGTTTGAAATGAATGTATCTCTGGGGTGGGTTTTGTCTGAGGGCAGATCTAGCTCGATCTGCCCCAGGCGCGCGCTGTCAGATGAGGCAGAGACAGCGCGCGCCCCTCAGGTCAGTGAGCGTGAGATAGAGCTTGGCAGGGAGATAATAGCAAAACACGCGCACGCACACACACACTCACAACAAAACAGCACAACACATAATGCTTTTTACAATTTATATCAAAATGCATATACCATAAAAACATTAGATTGGTTTAAAGACATATTTTAGCATGACATTTTTATTTATTTTGGATATCTTAAACCTGATCAAACCAGTTTCTTTTATGTATTTTTTAAAATTGACTCGGGCATTTTCAGCACATTTACAAAGGAAAACGTGAATTGCACCGTGACGGCGGGTAATTTCTGTAATTGCGCTATTAAGGTGGGTCTGTTAGAGCAGACGATGGCTGATTGCTGTTCTTCAAGCTCCCATAAAACGTGGCAAAATGCAGAGCTATTGTTATATGATCGGGACCATAATTAAATGCAATTAGGCAGAAGCAGGATGCATTTATTTGGGAGTAAAATTAAGAATACAATTTGCATGCTATTTTTCATTTGTAATCTGCAAAATTAAGAGTAAAACTATCTATCTAACATAGGAAAAATAAAATAACGCTATAAGATTAGGCTATTATTATTATTATTATATGCTACATCGATCTCCCTGCAATTGACGAATTTACATTTTTTATGACGAAAACTATAATCAAATGATATCTTATTACAATAATCCTTTTTGAAATAAAACGGTTCTCGTTTAAATATCAATACAATTCAAAATTGCTTTATTTGCATGACTGTAATCTATCTATCTATCTATCTATCTATCTATCTATCTATCTATCTATCTATCTATCTATCTATCTATCTATCTATCTATCTATCTATCTATCTATCTATCTATCTATCTATCTATCTATCTATCTACCTATCTATCTATCTATCTATCTATCTATCTATCTATCTATCAAAAAAATAATTTATTATTTGTCTCTCAAGCTGTCAGCTAATAGACATCTCACACGGCGCGGTGTGTTTTTCAGGGCAGTGATGAACATCGCCACCCCACGGAGTAAACAAGCCAAGTGAAAAACGCGTTATCCAGAGAGACCTACTTGTGGCAGGTTGTCGTAAATTAGCCGTGTTTGGGTCCACATCACCAGACGAGGAAGAAGGTGCAGAAGACGCCATCAGTCCTGGAGAAACACCTCACTGCTTTCAGACTGAAGGAAAAAAACCCACACTACACACGGAAAATGTGTAGAAATTAGGATAAACAAAGCGATGGCACAAATAACAGGTGCTTATATTGAAAAAAGACTGGCTAATATCTCATATAAAGTATATAGAGTACTAGCTATATAAAAATAAGCGTTTTTTTCTCTAGCACAATTTCACGCATCAAATTCTCCTTATGAAATGGCAGTAATTCACTCCGCGTCACCGGGATAATTTGTCTCGCGCAACGCGCGCGCGCGCTCAGTGTTCTGTCATGTTCAGAAATGCGCTCTGACAGAACAGCGCACATTACAGCACGAAAAAAAAAACAATACACCCAAGAAATAACGAAAAGATCGGTAGGTAAGTTCTGAAGATAGTCCGACCTATATAAGTTGGTATTTTGGATGGCTGTGTTCTCCAGACGCCCCTGTGAGCTCCAGCGCGCGGCAGACCGTGAAGTCTGACTTAATTGGCTCTCTAACGAGGTCTTTAAAGCGAATCTTTTAAGAACGAAGAATCTGTTCACTTCAACCGCAGCATAACAAAAGGCGACGAATCAGGACAGAAATAATCATTTGAACGTATTATTAGTGTTGGTGACGATGATAAATAATATGTCTTTGTTACAAATGATTTACAGAAGGTCAGAAGCTTGAAGGATGCTCATCCAAAAAAAGAAAAAGAGAATGTAGGCTATAGAAAAGGAGCCACTTATTGATTTCTCAATTAAGATGATCTTTAAATATCCTCAAATAATGCGCATCAATCACTGTCGGAGTTGAGAAAAAAAATCATTGCGCTGCTCATGTGTTAAATTACACCATGTTTTTAGATCATTATTTTGCCAGACGCGTTCCTGTATGAACATAGAATCACAATATTGGCAGAAACTGGTTTAAATCTCCACATGCATTTATTATAACTGATTACAAAAGGCACAGTTCAGTTTATGCTAATCTTTCTCATATTTTTTATCTTCCCAATATTGTAGAAAATGAGAAGGTGAGCGCTTACCTTGCGAAGTCACAGGTGTCACAGTAAAATCCAAACGAAATGGCACGTGGAGGACGTTTCACAGCGCGTGATGTGGCGCTCACACACTTGATGTTAGAAAACCAGAAGAGTGCACAAGAAAATAAAATTCCATCCAGCGCCAAATTCCTGATTCAGTGTTTATCCTTCCAAAGGCGACAGGAGAATCTCCCAAATTCACTTCAGCAGCTGTATTTTTCCACGGGTTAATATCCACGGGTACTTTCTGAGGATTATTATATGGACTCAAGTCATCGGGCACATGAAGTTTAATTCTCCAAGTACTAATATATACACACACGTCAAAAATAGCGTGGGAGTGAGAAAAAGGCGAGTGAGAGAGAGAGGGAGAGAGAGAGAAAGACATACATCAAGAGGACGAGCTCACATTTTTATTGTTGTACTTTTGGAGGGACGCAATAAACAAATGAAAGCGCTCCATCCTGATGTAAAAAAAAATGTTTTTTTTTTTTTTTTCATTTAACGCACGACTTGTGGATCAGCTCCAGTCATCACCTATTCGAGACATCTGGAAGACATCCACGAGGTGGCAACAGAGAACAGACCAACTTGAACTTGAATGAAGGATTTTGGGCAGCGCCCTGGAAAAACACTTGCTCTGTTCATGTGTGTAAGATCGTTCATTTTTTTTTACCTCTGCCTATCCAGCTTGTCATTACTGGTTTCCAGTGCCGCAGTTTCAGCCCCTGACCGGGGCAAGTTGTCACACCTTCACATTCCAGTCGGTTTTTTGATAGTCAGTTTCTGTAGACACATACATTAAAGTCCTGACAACAAAAATGCATTTGAAAGCGTATATATAATCATCCTAACGCATGCAACGATTTTATTGTGTCCACCTGTGCAACAGCTATTAGAAAAATAGTAGGCTATACATTTTAATCTAGAGGGGAAAATTCACAAGAATTTAAGACAAGACTTTAAAATAATATATTCAAAATATTATAGTTGCTGAGATTAGCCTTTTTTAAATACAGCCTTCTTGTGTGGCAACTGGCCTCGGTCATTTTTGTGAAACTAGTGTTATTTTCCCTCCATCAGATGGCG